>JAJOOR010005740.1:0-26454 GCA_036250505.1 Solanum acaule
AGCCATGACAGATGAAATTGTAGGTCAATGAGTTTTCTTTCAAATACCACCAATTTTATATCATTTACTGTTTAAAGGAAAGCATTATGATCATTTTACCAGAGACTAGTGTAGTTTAAAATAAGAGAGACTTCGAACATTCATAATTTTAGCATAAGATGTTCGTTTCTGGTGTAGAAAAACTATATTTCACGCTTCACACCTCATTTTAAATTATAACTACCTATAATTACCCGTTAGAACTAACACACATAATTTATGAAATTATCACAAACAACCACAAAAATATTTTGTCAAAAAATTACAGGCAATCAACATGTGCCGCTCTAAAAGGCAAACAATGTATACTATCATATCGTTTTGTACGTAATGAATTAGGTGATCCATGGTAGATGAAATTGTACGTCAATGAGTTTATTTTTTCAAATGCCACCAAATTTGTATCACTTAATATTTAAAGTAAAACAATATGACCATTTTACCAGAGACTAGTGTATTTGTAAATAAGAGAAACTTCGAACGTTCATAATTTTGTCTTTAGATGTTCGTTTCGGATATAGAAAAACTCAATTTCACGGTCCATACCTCATTTGAACTGATAAATACCTATAATTACCCATTAGAACTAACACACATTATTTATTAAATCACCACAAACATCCACAAAAACTTTGGTAAAAAAGCTACATGCAATCAATGTGTGCCTCTCTAGAAGGCAAACAATGTATACTAGATATCTTTTAGTACGTGATGAATTAGGTGAGCCATCATAGAGGAAATTGAAGGTCAATGAGTTTTCTTTCAAATCCCACAAATTTTGTATCATTTAATGTATAAAGTAAAACATCATGTCCATTTTACTAGAGACTAGTGTAGTTGTAAATAAGAGAAACTTCGAACGTTCAAAATTTTAGCTTTAAATGTTCGTTTCGGGTATAGAAAAACTCTATTTCACGGTCCATACCTCATTTGAACTTATAAATACCTATAATTACCCATTAAAACTAACACACATAATTGATTAAATCATCACAAACACACACAATTTTTTTTTTATCAAAAAACTACATGCAATCAATGTGCGCCTCTCTAGAAAGCAAACAATGTATACTACCATATTGTTTAGTACGTAATGCATTAGGTGAGCCATGACAGATGAAATTGTAGGTCAATGAGTTTTCTTTCAAATACCACCAATTTTATATCATTTACTGTTTAAAGGAAAGCATTATGATCATTTTACCAGAGACTAGTGTAGTTTAAAATAAGAGAGACTTCGAACATTCATAATTTTAGCATAAGATGTTCATTTCTGGTGTAGAAAAACTATATTTCACGCTTCACACCTCATTTTAAATTATAACTACCTATAATTACCCGTTAGAACTAACACACATAATTTATGAAATTATCACAAACAACCACAAAAATATTTTGTCAAAAAATTACAGGCAATCAACATGTGCCGCTCTAAAAGGCAAACAATGTATACTATCATATCGTTTTGTACGTAATGAATTAGGTGAGCCATGGTAGATGAAATTGTAGGTCAATGAATTTTTTTTTTCAAATGCCACCAAATTTGTATCACTTAATATTTAAAGTAAACCAATATGACCATTTTACCAGAGACTAGTGTATTTGTAAATAAGAGAAACTTCGAACGTTCATAATTTTGTCTTTAGATGTTCGTTCCGGATATAGAAAAACTCAATTTCACGGTCCATACCTCATTTGAACTGATAAATACCTATAATTACCCTTAGAACTAACACACATTATTTATTAAATCACCACAAACACCCACAAAAACTTTGGTAAAAAACCTACATGCAATCAATGTGTGCCTCTCTAGAAGGCAAACAATGTATACCACCTTATCTTTTAGTACGTAATGAATTAGGTGAGCCATTATAGATGAAATAGTAGGTCAGTGAGTTTTCTTTCAAATGACGCCAATTTTATGTCATTTCATGTTTAAAGTAATGCATTATGACCATTTTACCAGAGACTAGTGTAGTTGTAAATAATAGAAATTTCGAACATTCATAATTGTGGCTTTAGATGTTCGTTTCGGGTATAGAAAAACTCTATTTCACGGTCCATATCTCATTTGAACTTATAAATACCTATAATTACCCATTAGTATTTACACACATAATTTTATTAAATATACACAAACATCGACTAAAAATTTTTGTAAAAAAACTACATACAATCAATATGTGCCTCTCTAGAAGGCAAACAATGTGTACCACCATAATTTTCAGTACGCAATGAATTAGGTGAGCCATTATAGATGAAATAGTAGGTCAATGAGTTTTCTTTCAAATTCCACCAACTTTGTATCACTTAATATTTAAAGTAAAACATTATGACCATTTTAACAGAGACTAGTGTATTTGTAAAGAAGAGAAACTTCGAACGTTCATAATTTTGGATTCGAACGTTCATAATTTTGGCTTTAGATGTTCGTTTTGGGTATAGAAAAACTCTATTTCACGGTCCATACCTCATTTGAACTTATAAATACCTATAATTACCTATTAGTACTTACACACATAATTTATAAAATCAATACAAACATCCATAAAAAAGTTTGGTAAAAAAACTACATGCAATCAATGTGTGCCTCTCTAGAAGGCAAACAATGTATACCACCATATCTTTTAGTACGTAATGAATTAGGTGAGCCATTATAGATGAAATAGTAGGTCAGTGAGTTTTCCTTCAAATGACTCCAATTTTGTGTCATTTAATGTTTAAAGTAATGCATTATGACCATTTTACCAGAGACTAGTGTAGTTGTAAATAAGAGAAATTTCGAACATTCATAATTTTGGCTTTAGTTGTTCGTTTTGGGTATAGAAAAACACTATTTCACGGTCCATACCTCATTTGAGCTTTTAAATACCGAGAATTACACATTAGAAATAGCACACATAATTTATTAAATCATCACAAACACCCATAAAAAAGTTTGGTCAAAAAACTACGTGCAATCAATGCGTACCACTCTAAAAGGTAAATAATGTATACTACCATATCATTTACTACGAAATCAATTAGATGAGCCATGACAGATGAAATTGTAAGTCAAAGAGTTTTCTTTCAAATGCCACTAATTTTTTATAATTTAATGTATAAAGTAAAACGTCATGACCATTTTTGTAACATCTCGCAATTTGATATAACTGAGAAGAAGCTTATAATTGGAAATAGTCATTTTTTTTAAAGAATTAAAATCTGGAAATTTGTCAAGTTAGGAAAATTGAGTTTTGGTCAACTTCAAATGACCATAACTCCTAGCTCAGGATGAGCTAGGTGTAATTCCAGATATGGTTGGAATGATCTTTCCAACGCCACCAAGTTTACGCGATTCCAAGTTTGTTTGTGCAAGTTATGCCCTTTGGAAGTTAGGTCGTTGGATTAAGAAAATGTCCAAAATGGGATTTTTAAAGGGTATTTTAGTCTTTTCAGTACCCTATTATTTTAATCCGATTTTAGGAGTTTAATAAGGGTCAAGACTGAACTTAGTCAGTTTTAGAAAATCAAAATTTTCACGCTAGGGCTAAGGAGAAAGGAGAAGAGAAAAGATGAAGAAGAAAAGGGTAATTTTATCAAGAACGTTGGTGTTTTCGCTAAGGATTTGCTTCGATCAGATATGTGAGGCCCTTATAACGTTGGGATCGTTCTCCCACGTGCCAAGCATATTTATTTCAGATTGGATTCATCCTAAAAGCATTTGAATATTGATGAACTTGATACCTATTCTTGAATTCATATATTGTTCTTGAATTTGACTAAGTTAGGAAGTTCCTGAGTTCGTTACGTCGCATTATAGGGTCGTTTCGAGTTAGGTTCTTAGGTACTATTGTTGGATATCTGTATCTAGAAGTAATTTGAGAAAAAGAACCGAGTTTGGGAGAATTGGGGTTGGAAAATGAAGAAGAACTTTCGTCGGACGAAATTAGAAAGTGGTCGCGCGTCGCGCGCCTATTGCCAGATTTGAACATCTCAGCTTCACGTCATGGTGTTGACACGAGGTGTTCTGCCTCAAAATACATTTTCAGAACCAAAATTTAATTAGGCCTCCGCGTCGCGGACCCCCTTCATATTTTGATTTTCGGTTTTTTCTCATGTTTGGCTATCTGAAATCATTCCTAAACAACATGAGATCTTTCTAATCACAAATCTTAATCCTTGAACCCATAATTCAATTTAAGGATCAGTTAAGAGCTAAGTCAAGATCAGTTAAGAGTCAAAGTCAAGAGAAGTCAAGAGTCAAGTTAAGATAAGTTCTTAAAGTTTTCAAAATGGTCTTTCACAAATGTTTTAACTTTGTTTTGAGACTTAAGTTTTGAGTTCGTAAAGTTGAAGTTCTTTTCTTCAAGGAAACGTATGTGGACTAAGTACTTCCCAAAGAGATTTTAAATGTTTTTTTCACATTTAAATAAGAATGGAAACTAACATTACCAAAGAGCTTTCAGGCTAGTTTTCAGAAAAGAGTAATAGCTTTCTAAATGAAGCAAGCAGGGAAACTGAGATTTCCAAGATAGCTTTTGAGCTAAGTTTTTGAGCACTAATCTCAAATCACAGAAGAAGTATGTTTTTAAAACATAAGAGCTAGTATATTTTGGGAGTAGTATTGAGCAACGATATGGGGGAGAGTTCAGACAACTCACAGCCCCCATAAACCATGTAGCCACCATGGGTAGAAAAGGGTCATACTTTTTAGATGAATCCTTTTTGCAATAGACTAGTGGATCCATTAGGCAGTTCGGGTCTTATAGCTTTGGCCAGGTATAGGATGCGCTGGCAGCGTGAGGAAGATCATTGTATCATCACTATAGCTCTTAAGTGATAGTTGTCGGTTAGAGAACTCCCACAGAAATATTGTATTTTTATATACATCAGTTTATTTGTATTTTTACATACATCTCAGAGTTATTTGTATCCTTGCATACATACAGAGTTGATATCATGTTTTCAAACAGCTTTTCTTTATATTGCACTTGTTTTTAAACTGTTGTATATTGAAATGAGTTCAGTCAGGTTGAGTTGGGCCAGGTAAGTTCTTCAGTTTCTCTCAGATTCTTTCTACCCTATGTTATTTTAGCATTCCAACTCGCATACTCGTACATTCAATGTACTGATCCCAGTTGGCATGCATCATTTTATGATGCAGACACAGGTAACTAGGATCGATATTCTGGCACATCGTTGATCCAGTGAGCAGTTCAGAGTCTGTTGGTGAGGCTCTTTGCATTCCAGAGGACTCCTATTTATTGTTTTCAGTTTTAGTATTCTTTCATTAGGATGTCGTGGGCCTATCCTGACATCCATTTCAGTTGCTTAGAGGCTTCATAGACAAATAGACAGTCAGTTAGTCAATTCAGTTGTCTTTACTTTTCATTTCATATGTTAAAGACTTGAGTTTGCCTTTATGGCCAGTTGAATGTTCCTTTATAACATTCTAGTTACTTCATAAATGTGGATGTGATGATTTAAGTCTTCCGCTCAGTTAAGTAAGCCAGGCCAAGGGTTCTCTTGGGGCCATCAATGGTCTTCGAGTGCCAGCCACACCCAGGGTGTAGGCTCGGGGTGTGACAAACTTGGTATCAGAGCCCATAGTTCAAGATTTCTAGGGAGTCTATGAAGTCGTGTCTGTAGAGTCCTAGTTATCGATGTGAAGCGCGCCACATCTATAATTAGGAGGCTGCAACATTTAGGAACTATCTCACTTCTTTCACACTCATTTCATGCATAGAGTTTGATCTCTAAAAGTTTCCCTCTAATTCATGCTTACGCGTGTTTCAGATAATCATGGCTCCACGAAGAGCAGTCAGAGGTCATCCAGCTAGTAGGAATGTTGAGGAGCAAGAACTACCCAATGCACCTGAAGTGCAACCACAAGGAGAAGTCTCTAATGCTGAGTTCAGAGAGGCTATTAGAATGCTCAGTTAGGTTGTGACCAATCAAGCTGGGAAGCAGAGAGGAGTTCGACAAGAAGAGGCTGACACTTCGAGGATTCGTGAGTTCCTGAGAACGAATCCCCCAAGTTTCACTGGTTCGAGCACTGCAGAGGACCCGGAGAACTTCATTGAGGAACTAAAAAAGGTGTTTGATGTGATACATGTTGCTGATACTGTGAGAGTCAAGCTAGCTGCATATCAGATAAAGAATATTGCAAGGACTTGGTTTGATCAGTGGAAAAGGGGTAGAGCTGAGGATGCACCACCTGCGAGTTGGGCATGTTTTGAAGAGGCTTTCTTGGGGGGTTTCTTTTCTCGGGAACTGAAAGAGGCCAAGGTACGTGAGTTCCTCACACTTAAGCAAGATTCTTTGAGTGTGCATGAGTATGGGTTGAAGTTCACCCAATTGTATCGCTATGCTCCTGTAATGGTTGCGGACATGAGGGGTAGGATGAGTTTGTTTGTTGCTAGTTTGGGCCGTCTATCAAGCAAAGAGAGTCAGACAACAATGCTTATTGGGGACATGGACATTTCGAGGTTGATGGTCTATGTGCAACAGGTAGAGGAAGAGAAGCTGAGAGATAGGGAGGAGTTTAAGAACAAGAGGGCAAAGGCAGGGAATGAGTCCGGGCAGCAGAAGAGTAATACCAACCGGTTGTCTTTCCAACATAAGCAAAAGAGACATGCTCCATCATCTGCTAGTGCACCTGTACCTAAGAGTTAGGGTGAGTACTATGGCTAGAATTCTAGAGCTAAGCCAGCCTATTCTAAGGGCAGTGTGGCCCAAGGGGGTAGTAAGCCTCCTGCATGCTCCAAGTGTGGTAGGAACCATTTAGGTGTTTGTCGTGAGGGCTCCACTGGTTGTTTCAAGTGTGGTCAGAGTGGGCATTTCATGCGAGAGTGTCCAAATAACAAGCAGGGTAATGGGGGGCAATAGAGCCTAGTCTTCTTCAATCGCTCAACCAAACAGGACTGCACCTAGAGGAGCTACTGTTGGTACTGGCGGAGGAACAAACCGCTTGTATGCTCTCAATAATCACCAAGAGCAAGAGAATTTTCCAGATGTTGTCACTGTTATGATTCAAGTCTTTGACTTTACTATTTATGCTTTGCTAGACCCAGGAGCGAGTTTGTTTTTTGTAACTCCTTATGTTGCTATGAATTTTGATGTAATTCCTGAGCAACTTAGTGAACCATTCAGTGTTTCCACACCTATTGGTGAGTCTATTCTAGTAGAGAGAGTCTATCGTGATTGTCCTGTTTCCGTCAATCACAAGAGTACCATGGCTGATTTAATTGAGTTAGACATGGTAGACTTTGATGTCATTCTTGGTATGGACTGACTTCATGCCTGTTATGCCTCAATTGATTGTAGAACTCGAGTAGTCAAGTTTCAGTTTCCAAATAAGCCAGTCTTAGAGTGTAAAAGCAGTTCAGCAATGCCTAAGAGTCATTTCATTTCATACCTTAGGGCAAGGAAGTTAGTTTCTAAGAGGTGTGTCTATCACTTAGTCCGAGTTAATGACTTAAGTGTTGAGGTACATCCTATTCAGTCAATTTCAGTAGTGAATGAGTTTCCAAAAGTCTTTCCAGATGATCTTCCCGGAGTCCCTCCTGAGAGAGAGATAGACTTTGGTACAGATCTTGTTCCAGATACTCATCCTATATCTATTCTGCCATATAGAATGGCACCAGCAGAGTTGAAAGAGCTCAAAGAACAGTTGAAAGACCTTTTAGAGAAAGGCTTTATTCGACCAAGTGTCTCACCTTGGGGCGCTCCGATCTTGTTTGTGAGAAAGAAAGATGGTTCCCTTAGGATGTGTATAGATTACCATTAGTCGAACAAGGTTACCATCAAGAATAAGTATCCTCTTACAAGAATTGATGATCTTTTCGATCAACTTCAGGGTGCTTCCTATTTCTCGAAAATTGACCTCAGATGAGGCAATCATCAGTTAAGAGTAAGGGAATGTGACATTCCAAAGACAATTTTCAGAACTAGATATGGTCATTATGAGTTTTTGGTCATGTCCTTTGGGTTAACTAATGCACTAGAAGTGTTCATGGATCTTATGAATAGAGTCTTCAAACCTTATTTAGATATGTTTGTTATCGTCTTCATTGATGACATACTAATCTATTCAAGGATTGAAGAAGATCATGCTAGCCATCTCAGAATAGTTCTTCAGACCTTGAAAGATAAGGAATTATATGCTAAATTCTCTAATTGTGAATTTTGGATTAAGTCTATGGCATTCTTAGGCCATATTGTGTCTGAAGAGGGAATTAAAGTCGATACTCAGAAAATTGAGGCAGTGCAGAATTGGCCTAGGCCCACATCTCCAACTAATATTAGGAGTTTCTTGGGTTTGGCTGGCTATTATAGAAGGTTTGTAGAGGGGTTCTCGTCCATTTCGTGACCTTTGACGAAGTTAACTCAAAAAACAGTGAAATTTCAATGGTCTGAAGCTTGTGAGAAAAGCTTTCAGGAATTGAAAAAGAGGTTGACTACTGCTCCAGTTTTGACCTTACCGGAAGGTAATCAAGGTTTTGTGGTGTATTGTGATGCATCTAGAGTTGGCTTGGGTTGTGTTTTAATGCAGAATGACAAAGTTATAGCTTATGCCTCCAGACAGTTAAAAGTTCATGAGAAGAACTACTCAACCCATGACTTAGAGTTGGCTGCTATAGTATTTGCTTTGAAGATATGGCGTCACTATTTGAATGGTGTTTATGTTGATGTGTTCACTGATCACAAGAGCTTACAATATGTGTTCACGCAGAGAGAGCTCAATCTCAGACAAAGGAGGTGGTTAAAGTTACTCAAAGATTATGACATGAGTATTCTTTACCACCCAGGTAAGGCTAATGTTGTTGCTGATGTCTTAAGCAGGTTGTCTATGGGTAGTACTGCCCATCTTGAGGAAGAGAAGAAAGAAATAGCCAAAGATGTGCATAGACCTGCACGCCTGGGAGTCGGTATGGTTTCCATAGAAGGAGGAATAGTGGTGACGAATGGGGCTGAGTCATCATTAATGTCAGAAGTAAAAGAGAAGCAAAACCAAGATCCCATCTTGCTAGAATTAAAAGCAAATGTTCATGAGCAAAGAGTATTAGATTTTGAACAAGGGGGAGATGGTGTATTGAGATATCAAGGTAGGCTATGTGTACCAATGGTGGATGAACTCCAAGAGAGGATCATGGAGGAAGCTCATAGCTCCAGAAATTCCATTCATCCGGGTTCCACCAAGATGTACTATGACTTGAAAGAAGTGTATTGGTGGAATGACATTTAGAAGGGCATTGCAAAATTTGTTGCTAAGTGTCCAAATTGCCAACAAATGAAAGTAGAGCATCAAAGGCCCGATGGTTTGACTCAGAATATAGAACTTCCAAAATGGAAGTGGGAGATGATCAATATGGATTTCATCACAAGCTTGCCAAGGTCTCGCAGACAGCATGATTCTATTTGGTTGATTGTCGAAAGGATGACGAAATCAGCCCACTTTTTATCGGTAAAGCTACCAACTCAGTAGAAGATTATGCTAAGCTTTATATTCAAGAGGTGGTAAGACTTCATGGGGTTCCAGTCTCCATTATTTCAGATAGAGGTGCACAATTTACTGCACAATTCTGGAAATATTTTCAGAAAGGTTTGGGTTCAATGGTGAACTTGAGTACTGTCTTTCATCCTCAGGCAGATGGGCAAGCAGAGCATACTATTCAGACATTAGAAGATAAGTTGAGGGCATGTGTGATTGATTTCAAAGGTAATTGGGATGATCACCTACCTTTAATTGAGTTTGCTTACAACAACAATTACCACTCAAGCATCCAAATGGCTCCATATGAAGCTCTTTATGGGAAAAGATGCAGATCTCATATTGGATGGTTTGAAGTTGGTGAAGCAGGGTTGATAGGACCAGATTTAGTTCACCAAGCTATGGAGAAGGTGAAAGTGATTCAAGAGAGGTTAAAAATGGCGCAGAGTCGTCAAAAATACTACACTGATGTTAGGAGAAGGCCGTTAGAGTTTGAAGTAGATGATTGGATATATCTAAAAGTTTCACCCATGAAGGGTGTTATGAGGTTTTGTAAGAAGGGGAAACTTAGTCCCCGGTATATTGGGCCTAATCGAATATCCAAAGGATGGGCAACGTAGCTTATGAGTTGGAGCTACCACAAGAGCTAGCAGCGGTTCATCCGATGTTTCACATCTCCATGTTGAAGAAGTGCATGGCCGATCCCTCATTGATCATACCAACTGAAAATATTGAGATCAAGGATAACTTATCTTATGAGGAGATTCCTATCCAAATTCTAGATCGCCAAGTGCGCAAGTTAAGGACAAAAGAGGTTGCATCAGTCAAAGTCCTTTGGAGGAACCAATTTGTTGAAGAAGCTACATGGGAAGCTGAAAAGGATATGAAGAAGAGATATCCACATCTCTTTGAATCCAGAGAAAGTGCAGACCAAGGTACTAATTTTCTTCTTAGTACTCTTTAAATCATGAGTGAGCATGTAGTTTGTTTGCATTTACTTATTGGGTGTTTGAACTTAATGTTACCACCCTTAGACTAGTAAAAGTAATCTCATTCGAGGACGAATGTTCCCAAGGGGGAGATATTGTAACATCTCGCAATTTGTTATAACTAAGAAGAAGCTTATAATTGGAAATAGTCTTTTTTTTTTAAGAATTAAAATCTGGAAATTTGTCAAGTTAGGAAAAGTGAGTTTTGGTCAACTTCAATAGACCATACCTCCTAGCTCAGGATGAGTTAGGTGTAATTCTAGATATGGTTAGAAAGCTCTTGGAATGATCTTTCCAACGCCGCCAAGTTTGTGAGATTCCAAGTTTGTTTGAGCAAGTTATGCCCTTTGGAAGTTAGGTTGTTGGATTAAGGAAATGTCCAAAACCGGGATTTTTAAAGGGTATTTTAGTCTTTTCACTACCCTATTATTTTAATCCAATTTTAGGAGTTTAATAAGGGTAAAGACTGAACTTAGTCAGTTTTGGAAAATCAAAATTTTCACGCTAGGGCTAAGGAAAAAGAAGAAGAGAAAAGAGGAAGAAGAAAAGGGCAATTTCATCAAGAACGTTGGTGTTTTCGCTAAGGATTTGCTTTGATCAGGTATGTGAGGCTCTCATAACGTTGGGATCGTTCTCCCACATGCCAAGCATATTTATTTCAGTTTGGATTCATCCTAAAAGCATTTGAATATTGATGAACTTGATACATATTCTTGAATTTGAATGAGTTGGGAAGTTCCTAAGTTCGTTACGTCGCATTATAGGGTCGTTTCGAGTAAGGTTCTTAGGTACAATTGCTGGGTATCTGTATCTAGAAGTAATTTGAGAAAAAGAATCAAGTTTGGGAGAATTAGGATTGGAAAACGAAGAAGAAATTTCGTCGGACGAAATTAGAGGGTGGCCACGCGTCGCGCGCCTAGTGTCCAGATTTGAACATCTCAGCTTCACGTTGCAGAGCTGACATGAGGTGTTCTGCCTCAAAAGACGTTTTCAGAACCAAAATTTAATTAGGCCTCCGCGTTGCGGACCCACCTTCGTATTTTGATTTTCGGTCTTTTCTCATGTTTAGCTATCTAAAATCATTCCCAAACAACATGAGATCTTTCCAATCACAAATCTTAATCCTTGAACCCAAAATTTAATTCAAGGATCAGTTAAAAGCTAAGTCAAGATCAGTTAAGAGTCAAAGTCAAGAGAAGTCAAGAGTCATGTTAATATAAGTTCTTAAAGTTTTCAAAATGGTCTTTCACAAATGTTTTAACTTTGTTTTGAGACTTAAGTTTTGAGTTCGTAAAGTTGTAGTTCTTTTCTTCAAGGAAACGTATGGGGACTAAGTATTTCCCAAAGAGATTTTAAATGTTTTTTTCACATTTAAATAAGAATGGAAACTAACATTACCAAAGAGCTTTCGGGCTAGTTTTCAGAAAAGAGTAATAGCTTTCTAAATGAAGCAAGTAGGGAAACTGAGATTTCCAAGATAGCCTTTGAGCTAAGTTTTTGAGCACTAATCTCAAATCATAGAAGAAGTATGTTTTTAAAACATAAGAGCTAGTATATTTTGGGAATAGTATTGAGCACCTATATGGGGGAGAGTTCAGACAACTCACAGCCTCCATAAACCATGTAGCTACCATGGGTAGAAAAGGGTCATACTTTTTAGATAAATCCTTTTTGCAATAGACTAGTGGATCCATTAGGCAGTTCAGGTCTTATACCTTTGGCCGGGTATAGGATGCGCTGGCAGCGTGAGGAAGATCGCTGTATCATCACTATAGCTCTTAAGTGATGGTGGTCGGTTAGAGAAACTCCCATAGAAGTATTGTATTTTTATATACATCAGTTTATTTGTATTTTTACATACATCTCAAAGATTTTTGTATTTTTGCATACATACAGAGTTGATATCATGTTTTCAAATAGCTATTCTTTATATTGCACTGGTTTTTAAAATGCTTTATATTGAAATGAGTTCAATCAGGTTGAGTTGAGTTGAGCCACGTAAGTTCTTCAGTTTCTCTCAGATTCTTTCTAGCCTATGATGTTTTAGCATTCCAACTCGCATACTCGTACATTCAATGTACTGATGCTAGTTGGCCTGCATCATTTTATGATGCAGACACAGGTAACTAGGATCGGCATTCCGAAGCATCGTTGATTCAGTGAGCAATTTAAAGTCTGTTGGTGAGCCTCTTTGCAATCCAGAGGACTCATATTTATTGTTTTCAGTTTTAGTATTAGTTCATTAGGATGTCGTGGGCCTGTCCCGACATCCATCTCAGTTGCTTAGAGGCTTCATAGACAGTCAGTTAGTCAATTCAGTTGTCTTTACTTTTAATTTCATATGTTAAAGACTTGAGTTTGCTTTTATGTCCAGTTGAATGTTCCTTTATAACATTCTAGTTACTTCATGAATGTATATGTGATGAGTTAATTCTTTCGCTGAGTTAAGTAAGCCAGGCCAAGGGTTCGCTTGGGGTTAGCAATGGTCTTCGAGTGTCAGCCACGCCCAGGGTGTAGGCTCGGGGCGTGACAATTTTACCGGCGGCTAGTGTCATTGTAAATAAGAGAAACTTCGAACATTTATAAATTGGCTTTAAATGTTCATTTCGTGTATAGAAAATCTCTATTTCACGTTCCATACCTCATTTGAACTTATAAATACCTATAATTACCTATTCGTATTTACACACATAATTTATAAAATCAATACAAACACCCACAAAAAAGTTTGGTCAAAAAACTACATGCAATCAATGTGTGCCTCTCTAGAAGGCAAATAATATATACCACCATATCTTTTAATACCTAATGAATTAGGTGAGCCATTATAGATGAAATAGTAGGTCAGTGAGTTTTCTTTCAAATAACGCAAATTTTGTGTTATTTAATGTTTAAAGTAATGCATTATGACCATTTTACCAGAGACTAGTGTAGTTGTAAATAAGAGAAATTTCGAACGTTCATAATTTTGGCTTTAGATGTTTGTTTCGGGTATAGAAAAATTCTATTTCACGGTCCATACCTCATTTGAGCTTATAAATACCAAGAATTACACATTAGAAATAACACACATAATTTATTAAATCATCACAAACACCCACAAAAAAGTTTGGTAAAAAAACTACATGCAATCAATGCGTACCACTCTAAAAGGTAAATAATGTATACTACCATATCATTTACTACGAAATGAATTAGATGAGCCATGACAGATGAAATTGTAAGTCAATGAGTTTTCTTTCAAATGCCAATTTTTTTTTATAATTTAATGTATAAAATAAAACATCATGACCATTTTACGAGAGACTAGTGTAGTTGTAAATAAGAGAAACTTCGAACATTCATAATTTCAGCTTAAGATGTTCGTTTCTGGTATAGAAAAACTTTATTTCACGCTCCATACCTCATTTTAAATTATAAATACCTATAATTACCCATTAGAACTAATACACATAATTTATGAAATTATCACAAACAACCACAAAAATATTTGGTCAAAAAACTACAGGCAATCAACATGTGCCTCTCTAAAAGGCAAACAATGTATACTATCATATCGTTTTGTATGTAATAAATTTGCTGAGCCATGGTAGATGAAATTGTAGGTCAATGAGTTTTGTTTCAAATGCCACCAACTTTGTATCACTTAATATTTAAAGTAAAACATTATGACCATTTTACCAGAGACTAGTGTATTTGTAAATAAGAGAAACTTCTAATGTTCATAATTTTAGTTTTAGATGTTCGTTTCAGGTATAGAAAAACTATATTTCACGGTCAATACCTCATTTGAACTTATAAATACCTATAATTGCCCATTAAAACTAACACACATTATTTATTAAATCACCACAAACACCCACAAAAACTTTGATAAAAAAACTACATGCGATCAATGTGTGCCTCTCTAGAAGGCAAACAATGTATAGTACTATATCTTTTAGTACGTGATGAATTAGGTGAGCCATCATAGAGGAAATTGTAGGTCAATATGTTTTCTTTCAAATGCCACAAATTTGTATCATTTAATGTTTAAAGTAAAGAACTATGAACATTTTACTAGAGAATAGTTAAGTTATAAATAAGAGAAACTTCGAACGTTCATAATTTTTTCTTTAGATGTTCGTTTCGGGTATAACAAAATTCTATTCCACGGTTTATAGCTCATTTGAACTTATAAATACCTATAATAACCCATGAGAACAAAATACACATAATTTATTAAATCATCACAAACACCCACATAAAATGTTATTAAAACAACTACATGCAATCAATGTGTTTCTCTATAGAAGGCAAACAAAATATACAACCATATCATTTAGTATGTAATGAATTAGGTGAGCCATGATAGTAGAAATTGTAGGTCAAAGATTTTCTTTTAAATGCCACAAATTATGTATCATTTAATGTTTAAAGTAAAGCATTATGACCATTTTACCAGAGACTTGAGTAGTTGTAGATAAGAGAAACTTCGAACGTTCATAATTTTGGTTGTAGATGTTCGTTTCAGGTATAGAAAAACTCTATTTCACGATCCATACTTCATTTGAACTTATAAATACCTATAATTACCCATTAGTACAAACACACAAAATTTATTGAATCACTACAAACACCCAAAAAAAAGTTTGGTCAAAAAGTACATGCAATAAATGAGTGCCTCTCAAGAAGGCAAACAATGTATACTACCATATCCTTTAGTACGTAATGAATTACGTGAGCCATCATAGATGAAATTGTAAGTCAATGAATTTTCTTTCAAATGCCTCAAATTTTGTATCATTTAATGTTTAAAGTACAACATTATGACCATTTTACCGGAGACTAGTGTCGTTGTAAATAAGAGAAACTTCGAACGTTCATAATTTTGGCTTTAGATGTTCATTTTGTGTATAGAAAAACTCTATTTCACGGTCCATACCTCATTTGAACTTATAAATACCTATAATTACTTATTAGTACTTACACACATAATTTATAAAATCAATACAAACACCCACAAAAAAATTTGGTCAAAAAGCTACAAGCAATCAATGTGTGCCTCTCTAGAAGGAAAACAATGTAACACCATATCTTTTAGTAGGTAATGAATTAGGTGAGTCATTATAGATGAAATAGTAGGTCGGTGAGTTTTCTTTCAAATGGCGCCAATTTTGTGTCATTTAATGTTTAAAGTAATGCATTATGACCATGTTACCAGAGACTAGTGTAGTTGTATATAAGAGAAATTTTGAACATTCATAATTTTGTCTTTAGATGTTTGTTTTGGGTATAGAAAAATTCTATATCACGGGCCATACCTCATTTGAGCTTTTAAATATAGAGAATTACACATTAGAAATAACACACATAGTTTATTAAATCATCACAAACACCCACAAAAAAGTTTGGTAAAAAAACTACATGCAATCAATGCGTACCACTCTAAAAGGTAAATAATGTATACTACCATATCATTTACTACGAAATGAATTGGTTGAGCCATGACAGATGAAATTGTAAGTCAATGAATTTTCTTTCAAATGCCACAATTTTTTTATAATTTAATGTATAAAGTAAAACATCATGACCATTTTACCAGAGACTAGTGTAGTTGTAAATAAGAGAAACTTTGAACATTCATAATTTTTGCTTAAGATGTTCGTTTCTGGTATAGAAAAACTTTATTTCAGGCTCCATACCTCATTTTAAATTATAAATACCTATAATTACCCATTATAACTAACACACATAATTTATGAAATTATCACAAACAACCACAAAAATATTTGGTCAAAAAGCTACAGGCAATCAACATGTTCCACTCTAAAAGGCAAACAATGTATACTATCATATCGTTTTGTACGTAATGAATTAGGTGAGCCATGGTAGATGAAATTGCAGGTCAATGAGTTTTTTTTTTCAAATGCCACCAATTTTGTAAAATTTAATATTTAAAGTAAAACATTATGACCATTTTACCAAAGACTAGTGTATTTGTAAATAAGAGAAACTTCGAATGTTCATAATTTTGTCTTTAGATGTTTGTATCGGGTATAGAAAATACTATTTCATGGTCCATACCTCATTTGAACTTATAAATACCTATAATTACCCATTAGAACTAACACACATTATTTATTAAATCACCACAAACACCCACAAAAACTTTGGTAAGCTACATGCAATCAATGTGTGGCTCTCTAGATGGCAAATAATGTATACTACTATATCTTTTAGTACGTGATGAATTAGGTGAGACATCATGGAGGAAATTGTAGGTCAATGAAAACTACTCAAACTTACTCAACTCAGAACTACTCAAGGATAAGATACTCAACTCGAAATACTCAACTCTTGATACTCAAGGATAAAGCAATAGTAAAAGATGCAATATATATGGAAAGCTGTAAAACTGTAGATAGAAACTCAACGTATTGAAAAATACAATAATACTCAATGTGTATATAAAAATACAATATAACTCTGTGGGAGTTTCTCTAACCGACAACCAACACTATGAGCCCTATTGATGATACAACGTCTTGCCCACGCTGCCAGAACTGTCCTATACTTTGCCATCATATAGAACATCTTAACTAAGTTAATCCACTAGTCTATGCTAAAAAGCACTAAGGAGTCATCTAAAAAGTATGATCCTTTCTACCCATGATGGCTACATGGTTTATGGAGACGTGAGTTATCTGAACTCAAACCAAAAATATTCTCTTAAACGAAAGTATTCGCGCTTGGATGGCGGCTCAAGATCAGCCTCATGAAAACCTTATATTCCCTGAGGAGGTTCTATCCTATATTGGTGCTCAATACTACTCCCAAAATACTCAGCTCTATGTTTAAAAACATAACTTTTTCTGTGGTTTGAGATAATTACTCAAAAATCTATCTCTTAAAAGAGATGGTACTCAAACTGCTCAAAACTCTTTTGGAAATCTTAGTTTCCTTTCATCTTAAATGTGAAAACATTTACTATTGGGAATACTTAGTTCCTATATAATCTTTGAAGAATGAACTTTACTCTTACTCTTTACTCAACTCAAAGCTTAAGTCTTAAAACAAAGTTAAAACGTTTGTAAAAGACTTCCTAAAATATGGTTTGTGCCGAATTATGGATGTGAATGACTCAATGCAAGGTTTTCAATAATCATAGATAAAACTCAATACATGGAACTCAAGAACTTCAATGATACTACTCATTTCAAGAATGCTCAACTCAGAGGGTTCATATGGAATTATGGGCATGAACTACTCAACTTAGGGACTCGAAGATACTTCTCATCTCAAGACTGTTCGACTTATAGGGTTCATGCGGAATTATGGGCATGAACAATTCAACTCAAGGACTTCATGGGTAACATGCAATAGTCCCATGATTAGAACTATAATCTCATAGGGGATTAGGAACTCAAAACTCAAGACTTAGAACTTGAAAATACTACTCCTCTAAAAGGTACTCACTGATCGAGTTCATGCGAAAGTTATGGGCATGAACGACTTGACTCAAGGATCAAAACATCAATAAGGAACTCATGTATACGACTCTTCTCATTATCATACTTACTCAAAACATAACTCAAAACGATGATGGATCTCAAAGGATTCACAATTGAACTCAAAGGCTTTCTTGAACTCTACTCTTAACTCTCTCTCTTGAATATGAATTATGAATTCATGAGTTATGGTTCATGATATGAAGGATCTCATGATGAAAAAGTAGTTTTTTGGGTGTTTGTGATGATTTGATAAATTTTGTATGTTAGTTCTAATGGGTAATTAAAGGTATTTATAAGTTCAAATGAGGTATGGACCTTGAAATAGAGTTTTCTAGGCCTGAAACAAACATTTAAAGACAAAATTATGAACGTTCAAGTTTCTTTTATTTACAACTGCACTAGTCTATTGAAAAATGGCCATAATGCTTTAAATTAAAAATTAAATAATACAAAATTGGTATTTGAAAGAAAACTGATTGATGTACAATTTCATATATCATGTCTCACCTAATTCATTACGAACTAAACGATATGGTAGTATACATTGTTTCCCTTCTAGAGATGCACACATTGATTACATGTAGTTTTTTGACAAAAAAATTTCGTGGGTGTTTGTCATAATTTAATAAATTATGTGTGTTAATTCTAATGGGTAACAATAGGTATTTATAAGTTCAAATGATGTATGGACCATAAAATAGAGTTTTTCTATACCCGAAACAATCATCCAATGCCAAAATTATGAACGTTCGAAGTTTCTCTTATTTACAACTACACTAGTCTCTGGTAAAATGGTCATAATACTTTATTTTATATATTAAATGATACAAAATTGGTGGCTATTGAAAGAAAACTCATTGACATACAATTGAATCTATCATGGTTCACCTAATTCATCACGTACTAAACTATATGGTAGTATACATTCTTTTCCTTCTAGAGAGACACATTGATTGCATGTAGTTTTTTTTTGCCTAAACTTTTTGTGGGTGTTTTTGATAATTTCATAAATTATGTGTGTTAGTTCTAATTGGTAATTATAGATATTTATAAGTTCAAATGTAGTATAGACCGTGAAATAGTGTTTTTATGTACCCGAAAAGAACATCTAAAGCCAAATTTATGAACGTTCGAAGTTTCTCTTATTTACAACTACACTAGTTTCTGCTAAAATAGTCATAATGCTTTGCTTATAATGATTAAATAACACAAAATTGTTGGCATTTGAAAGAAAACACATTGACCTACAATTTCATCTATCATGGCTTACCCAATTCATTACGTACTAAACGATATGGTAGTATACATTGTTTACCTTATAGAGAGGCACACATTGATTGTATGTAGATTTTTTACCAAATTTTTTTGTGGGAGTTTGTGATGATTTAATAAATTATGTGTGTTAGTTCTAATGGATATTTATAGGTATTTATAGGTTCAAATGAACTATGGACCGTGAAATATAGATTTTCTATACCTAAAACGGACATCTAAAGCCAAAATTATGAACGTTCGAAGTTTCTCTTATTTACAACTACATAATCTTTGGTAAAATAGTCATACTGCTTTGCTTTAAATATTAAACAATAGAAAATTGGTGGCATGTGAAAGAAAACTTATTGACCTACAATTTCATATATCATAGCTTATCCATTCATTACGTACTAAACGATATGGTAGTATACATTGTTTACCTTATAGAGAGGCACACATTGATTGTATGTAGATTTTTGACCAAATTTTTTTGTGGGAGTTTGTGATGATTTAATAAATTATATGTGTTAG
Organism: Solanum acaule; assembly: GCA_036250505.1. Taxonomy (NCBI): domain Eukaryota; kingdom Viridiplantae; phylum Streptophyta; class Magnoliopsida; order Solanales; family Solanaceae; genus Solanum; species Solanum acaule. Next base: position 19,785 of record JAJOOR010005740.1, read on the forward strand.
TTCTAATGGATATTTATAGGTATTTATAGGTTCAAATGAGCTATGGACCGTGAAATATAGATTTTCTATACCCGAAACGGACATCTAAAGCCAAAATTATGAACGTTTGAAGTTTCTCTTATTTACAATTACATTAGTCTATAGTAAAATAATCATAATGCTTCACTTTAAACACTAAATGATACAAAATTGGTGGCATCTTAAAGAAAACTCATTGACCTACAATTTCATATATTAAGGGTCACCTAATTCATTACGTACTAAAAGATATGGTAGTATACAGTATTTGCCTTCTAGAGAGGCACACATTGATTGCATGTAGTTTTTTAACCAAATTTTTTTGTGGGTGTTTGTGATTATTTAATTAATTATGTGTGTTAGTTTTAATGCGTATTTATAGGTATTTATAAGTTCAAATGAGGTATGGACCTTGAAATAGTGTTTTTCTATACCCAAAACGAACAAAATAAGCCAAAATTATGAACATTCAATGTTTCTCTTATTTACAACTACACTAGTCTATGGTAAAATAGTCATAATGCTTTACTTTAAACATTAAATGATACAAAATTGGTGGCATTTGAAAGAAAACTCCTTGACCCACAATTTAATCTATCATGGCTCACCTGATTCATTACGTACTAAATGATATGGTAGTATACATTGTTTGTCTTCTAGAGAGGCACACATTGATTGTATGTAGTTTTTCTACCAAATTTTTTTGTGGGTTTATGTGAAGATTTTGTAAATTATGTGTGTTAGTTCAAATGGGTAATTATAATTATTTATATCTTCAAATGAGGTATGAACCATAAAATGGAGTTTTTCTATACCCGAACGAACATCTAAAGCCAAAATTAGGAACGCTCAAAGTTTCTCCTATTTACAACTGCACTAGTCTATGCTAAAAAGGTCATAATGCGTTACTTTAAAAATTAAATGATAAAAAATTGTTGGCATTTGAAAAAAACTCATTGACCTACAATTTTATCTATCATGGCTCACATAATTCATTATGTACTAAACGAGATGGTAGTATACATTGTTTGCCTTCTATAGTGGCACATATTGACTGTATGTAGTTTTTTTTCCAAATGTTTTTGTGTGTGTTTGTGATGATTCAATAAATTATTTTTGTTAGTTCTAATGGGTAATTTTAGGTATTTATAGGTTCAAATGAGGTTTGTGACCATGAAATCGAGTTTTTCTATACCCGAAATGAACATTTAAAGTCAAACTTATGAACGCTTGAAGTTTCTCTTTTTTACAACTACAAAAGCCTCTGGTAAAATAGTCATAATGCTTTACTTAAAACATTAAATGATAAAACATTGGTGGCATTTGAAAGAAAATTCATTGACCATAATTTCATCTATCATGGCACACCTAATTCATTAGGTACTAAACGATATGGTAGAATACATTGCTTTCCTTCTAGAGAGGCACACCTTGATTGCATGTAGTTGTTTGACCAAACTTTTTTGTGGGTGTTTGTGATGATATAATAAATTATGTGTGTTAGTTCTAATGGTTAATTATAGGTATTTTTATGTTCAAATGAGGTATGGACCGTGAAATAGGGTTTTTCTATACCCGAAACGAACATATAAAGGCAAAATTATGAACGTTCAAAGTTTCTCTTATTTACAATTACATTAGTCTATAGTAAAATAATCATAATGCTTTACTTTAAACACTAAATGATACAAAATTGGTGGCATCTTAAAGAAAACTCATTGACCTACAATTTCATATATTAAGGGTCACCTAATTTATTACGTACTAAAAGATATGGTAGCATACATTGTTTGCCTTCTAGAGAGGCACACATTGATTGCATGTAGTTTTTTGACCAAAACTTTTTTGGTTGTTTGTGATGATTTAATAAATTATGTGTGTTAGCTCTAATGGGTAATTATAGGTATTCATAGTTTCAAATGAGGTATGGACCGTGAAATAGAGTTTTTCTATACCCAAAACGAACATTTATAGCAAAAATTATGAACATTCGAAGATTCTCTTATTTACCACTACACTAATCTCTAGTAAATGGTCATAATGCTTTACTTTAAACATTAAATGATACAAAATTGGTGGCATTTGAAAGAAAACTCCTTGACCCACAATTTCATCTATCATGGCTCACCTGATTTATTACGTACTAAATGATATGGTAGTATACATTGTTTGTCTTCTCGAGAGGCACACATTGATTGTATGTAGATTTTTGACCAAATTTTTTTGTGGCAGTTTGTGATGATTTAATAAATTATGTGTGTTAGTTCTAATGGGTAATTATAATTATTTATAAGTTCAAAGGAGGTATGGACCATAAAATGGAGTTTTTCTATACCCGAAACGAACATCATAAGCCAAAATTATGAACGTTCAACATTTCTCTTATTTACAACAACAATAGGATATGGCAAAATAGTCATAATGCTTTACTTTAAACATTAAATGATACAAAATTGGTGGCATTTGAAAGAAAACTCCTTGACCCACAATTTAATCTATCATGGCTCACCTGATTCATTACGTACTAAATGATATGGTAGTATAAATTGTTTGTCTTCTAGAGAGGCACACATTGATTGTATGTAGTTTTTTTACCAAATTTTGTTGTGGGTTTATGTGAAGAATTTGTAAATTATGTGTGTTAGTTCTAATGGGTAATTATAATTATTTATATCTTCAAATGAGGTATGGACCATAAAATGGAGTTTTCCTATACCCTAAAGGAAAATCTAAAGCCAAAATTATGAACGGTCAAAGTTTCTCCTATTTACAACTACACTAGTTGATGGTAAAAATGTCATAATGTGTTACTTTAAAAATTAAATGATACAAAATTGTTGGCATTTGAAAAAAATTCACTGACCAACAATTTTATCTATCATGGCTCACATAATTCATTATGTACTAAACGAGATGGTAGTATACATTGTTTGCCTTCTGTAGTGGCACATATTGATTGTATGTAGTTTTTTTACCAAATGTTTTTGTGTGTTTGTGATGATTTAATAAATTATTTGTGTTAATTCTAATGGGTAAGTTTAGGTATTTATATGTTCAAATGAGGTTTGGACCATGAAATCGAGTTTTTCTATACCCGAAATGAACATTTAAAGACAAACTTATGAACGTTTGAAGTTTCTCTTTTTTACAACTACAAAAGCCTTTGGTAAAATAGTCATAATGCTTTACTTAAAACATTAAATGATAAAACATTGGTGGCATTTGAAATAAAATTCATTGACCTTAATTTCATCTGTCATGGCACACCTAATTCATTAGGTACTAAACGATATGGTAGTATACATTGTTTGCCTTCTAGAGAGGCACACCTTGATTGCATGTAGTTGTTTGACCAAACTTTTTGGTGGGTGTTTGTGATGATATAATAAATTATGTGTGTTAGTTCTAATGGTTAATTATAGGTATTTTTATGTTCAAATGAGGTATGGACCATGAAATAGAGTTTTTCTACACCCGAAACGAACATCTAAAGGCAAAATTATGAACGTTCGAAGTTTCTCTTAATTACAATTACGTCAGTGTATGGTAAAATAATCTTAATGCTTTACTTTAAACATTAAATGATACAAAATTGGTGGCATCTTAAAGAAAACTCATTGACCTACAATTTCATATATTAAGGCTCACCTAATTCATTATGTACTAAAAGATATGGTAGTATACATTGTTTGCCTTCTAGAGAGGCACACATTGATTGCATGTAATTTTTTTACCAAAATTTTTTTTGGTTGTTAGTGATGATTTAATAAATTATGTGCGTTAGCTCTAATGGGTAATTATAGGTATTTATAATTTCAAATGAGGTATGGACCATGAAATAGAGTTTTTCTATACCTAAAACGAACATTTATAGCAAAAATTATGAACGTTCGAAGATTCTCTTATTTACCACTACATTAATCTCTGGTAAATGGTCATAATGCTTTACTCTAAACATTAAATGATACAAAATTTGTGGCATTTCAAAGAAAGCTCATTGACCTACAATTTCATCTATCATGACTCACCTAATTCATCACATACCAAACTATGTTGTAACATACATTGTTTTCCTTCTAGAGAGTCACACATTGATCCCATTTAGTTTTTTGACCAAAATTTTTTGTGGGTGTTTGTGCTGATTTTATAAATCATGTATGTTAGTTTCTAATGAGTAATTATAGATATTTATAAGTTCAAATGAGGTATGGACCGTGAAATAGAATTTTTCTTTACTCGAAACGAACATCTAAAGCAAAAATTATGAACGTTCGAAGTTTCTCTTATTTAAACCTACACTAGTCTCTGGTAAATGGTCATACTGCTTTGCTTTAAGCGCTAAATGATACAAAATTGATTGCATTTGAAAGAAACCTCATTGACCTACAATTTCATCTATCATGGCTCACCTAATTCATTATCGTATTATACATTATTGTCCTTCCAGAGAGGCTCACATTGATTGCATGTCATATTTTTACCAATCTCTTTTGTGGGTGTTTGTGGTGATTTAATAAATTATATGTGTTGTTTCTAATGGGTAATTATAGGTATTTATAGGTTCAAATGAGGTATGCATCATAAAATAGAGTTTTTCTATACCCGAAACAATCATCTAATGCCAAAATTATGAACGTTCGAAGTTTTTCTTATTTACAACTACACTAGTCTCTGGTAAAATGGTCATAATACTTTACTTTAAACATTAAATGATACAAAATTGGTGGCTATTGAAAGAAAACTCATTGACATACAATTTAATCTATCATTGCTCACCTAATTCATTACGTACTATACTATATAGTAGTATACATTGTTTTCCTTCTACAGAGACACATTGATTGCATGTAGTTTTTTTTACCTAAACTTTTTGTGGGTATTTTTGATAATTTCATAAATTATGTGTGTTAGTTCTAATGGGTAATTATAGATATTTATAAGTTCAAATGTAATATTGACCGTGAAATAGTGTTTTTATGTACCCGAAAAGAACATCTAAAACCAAATTTATGAACGTTTGAAGTTTCTCTTATTTACAACTACACTAGTTTCTGTTTAAATGGTCATAATGCTTTGCTTATAATGATTAAATAACACAAAATTGTTGGCATTTGAAAGAAAACACATTCACCAACAATTTCATCTATCAAGGCTTACCCAATTCATTACGTACTAAACGATATGTTAGTATACATTGTTTACCTTATAGAGAGGCACACATTGATTGTATGTAGATTTTTAACCAAATTGTTTTGTGGGGGTTTGTGATGATTTAATAAATTATGTGTTAGTTCTAATGGATATTTATAGGTATTTATAGGTTCAAATGAGCTATGGACCGTGAAATATAGATTTTCTATACCCGAAACAGACATCTAAAGCCAAAATTATGATCGTTCCAAGTTTCTCTTATTTACAACTACATTAGTCTTTGGTAAAATAGTCATACTTCTTTGCTTTAAATATTAAACGATACAAAATTGGTGGCATGTGAAAGAAAACTCATTGACTTACAATTTCATCTATCGTGGCTCACCTAATTCATTACGTACTAAGAGATACGGTAGTGTACATTGTTTGCCTTCTAGAGAGGCACACATTGATTGCATGTAGTTTTTTAACGAAATTATTTTGTGGGTGTTTGTGATGATTTAATTAATTATGTGTGTTAGTTTTAATCCGTATTTATAGGTATTTATAAGTTCAAATGAGGTATGGACCTTGAAATAGAGTTTTTTTATATCCGAAACAAACATCATAAGCCAAAATTATGAACGTTCAATGTTTCTCTTATTTACAACTACACTAGTCTATGGTAAAAAAGTCATAATGCTTTACTTTAAACATTAAATGATACAAAATTGGTGGCATTTGAAAGAAAACTCCTTGACCCACAATTTAATCTATCATGGCTCACCTGATTCATTACGTACTAAATGATATGGTAGTATACATTGTTTGTCTTCTAGAGAGGCACACATTGATTGCATCTAGTTTTTTAACCAAATTTTTTTGTGGGTGTTTGTGATGATTTAGTTAATTTTGTGTGTTAGTTTTAATGCGTATTTATAGGTATTTATAAGTTCAAATGAGGTATGGACCTTGAAATAGAGTTTTTCTATACCCGAAACGAAAATCATAAGCCAAAATTATGAACGTTCAATGTTTATCTAATTTACAACTACACTAGTCTATGGTAAAATAGTCATAATGCTTTACTTTAAACATTAAATGATACAAAATTGGTGGCATTTGAAAGAAAACTCCTTGACCCACAATTTAATCTATCATGGCTCACCTGATTCATTACGTACTAAATGATATGGTAGTATACATTGTTTGTCTTCTAGAGAGGCACACATTGATTGCATCTAGTTTTTTAACCAAATTTTTTTGTGGGTGTTTGTGATGATTTAGTTAATTTTGTGTGTTAGTTTTAATGCGTATTTATAGGTATTTATAAGTTCAAATGAGGTATGGACCTTGAAATAGAGTTTTTCTATACCCGAAACGAAAATCATAAGCCAAAATTATGAACGTTCAATGTTTATCTAATTTACAACTACACTAGTCTATGGTAAAATAGTCATAATGCTTTACTTTAAACATTAAATGATACAAAATTGGTGGCATTTGAAAGAAAACTCCTTGA
>JAJOOR010005741.1:0-21893 GCA_036250505.1 Solanum acaule
TAAACTAAAAATATATAAAATCTACTAAAATACTTTTTAATTTTATGAAAAAGAAATGTTATTTTATAAATAACTAAAACAAAAATAAAATAAAATAAATAAAATAGAGAAAATAATTATTATAGCGAAGAAATATTATCATAGAGAACATAAATTAACTTAATATGAAAATTTGATTTAATTCTTTTTTATTATTATAAAACGTTGTTATAAATTGTATCATTTGTAAAAATGTATGATCATAGAAAAAAATAAAAAAAATTATTTTTGATACTTATAAAATATACATAAATATATAAAAGAGAATTTTCATCAGAAATAATATTATTAGGTGATTTCTTCATATCAATTATAGCGTTGTTATAAATAGTTAGTACATGATATCTGATGATAAGAATATGATAAGTTCGTAAAGTTAATCGAGGTAAGCGTAAATTGATCTTGGAAATATGATAAGTTTGTAAAGTTAGTCGAGGTGAGCGTAAATTGATCTCGGAAAAAAAAAGTTGGGGTCCCATTGAACAGTTTATTTCGGCCGCCTGCTTTTGTCGTCTCTTTCATTTTTTCTTCCACCATTTTTGTCCCTTTGTGCTTGACCCCTTTTCTCTCTCTCTCTCTTCATCTTGTTCCTTTGTCTTTTTCTTCTCTTTTCATCCATCTCTATCTCTATTTTAAGCTTTAAATTTTACTTTCTTTCTATATTTTTTCCTCTTCATCTTCTTCTTCTCTATACCCTCTTTTGTCTTATTTTTTTTTTCGCTGTTGTTTCAGAAACTGTCTTTTCTTCTTTTGTGATTGAAACCCAAAAACTAGGAATCAATAAATCAGTATATAAATATTATTTATATATACCCTTTTGTCTAATTAACAGTCAAACTGACTCCTCTTAGTCAGTTTTCAGCAAATTATGACAGATAAAAAACTCATCTTTTTCAAGATTTGATTTTTTTTTGACCCCTTTTTGTTTTGCTTGAGGAATAGTTATGGCTGGGAGTAATGAAATTAATGCTAATGAATCTAAGGTAACCCCTTTTTTCTATTTGTGTTAGTAGTTAAGTTTCTCAGCAAATTATGAGTGATAAAAGACTGATCCTTTTTCAAGATTTGTTTTTTTTGTTTTTTTTGCACCCTTCTTGTTTGGCTTGAGTAATAGTTATGGCTGGGGGTAATGAAATTAATGCTTAATGAATTTAAAGTACCCTTTTTGTTTATTTGTGTTCTCCTTAATCTATTGTGAACTTTGTTAGTGGTATTAATTTGTGGGTTTTTTTGGCTAATCAAGGGATCATTTTGCGGGAAATTTTAGTAGCTTAGTTGGTTGGTTATCTTAATTTTCCGTCCGTGTTCAATCCCCACCTTATTATCCCCTTCCCTACCACCAAGGAAAAAGGGATCAAATTTTGCTTTTTCAAGATTTGATTTTTTTTCTTGTTTTTTGAGTAATAGTCATGGTTCTCACTAATGAAATTAATGCCCCTTTTAATCAATTTGTGTTCTCCTTAATCTGTGGTTAACTTTGTTAATTTTTTGCTAATCAAGGGATCATTTTGCTTGTTAATCCATGGTTTAATTTGGCAATCTATTGTGGGGGTTTGACTTTAGGTATCTTAGAAAGATTTGAGTTTTTTTTAGAGTAAAGATTGTCTTTTACCATTAGTTTCTGGATTTGACCTCTGTTTATGCATATGATTTGCCATAATCATATATAGGGGTTTGACTTTTTAGGTTTTCAAAGAAAAACATCAGTTTCTTGAGAAATCAATACTATGATTTAGAGAGTTTGACTTTCTGTGTAGGAGTTTTTTTCTTTGAGAACCAAAAGTTTGATTTGGGACAAAGGCTGAGTCTTTACTATTGATTTTAGGATTCGAGGTCTACTTATATATGTATATGATTTGTCATGCTTTGTTTGATTTTTAGCTTAGGCTCATAATCTGATATAGAGGTTTGACTTTGGGTATGTAAGAAAAACTTAGTTTTTGGTGAACCCAAAATCTGATTCATAATCTGTTATAGGGATTACTTATGTGTGAGAGAAGTTTTTTGAGAAACCAGACCCTGAGTTCACTACTCTCTCCGGACACTTTTACTTGTCAAGTTTCGCTTCACGAGAGTCAATTGACTAATCTTCGAAGCTAAAGTGAATCAGATTAATTTGATACTGTAAATTTAAAATTTTGATGTCGAAAACTATATGAAAAATACTACAAGTAATCCTTCTCTTATTAATATGATATGATGAAAAAATAAATCTTAAAGTCCATGCAGTTTCACTCTCGAGAAGCCAAATGTGACAAGTAAAAGTGAACGGAGGGGTACTAACTTTATGATATTAGCTCTGTGAATGTGTGTGCTTAGTCATACATGTGTTTCTTTTGCCATGTTTATACTGATTTAACCTCCTTTGTGAAATCATAAAAATCATTTGGCTATCATCAATCTGCTTTTAGTGTCATGAGGAGATGTCTATTATAGTTCATTCTATCGGTAGATCTTTTGTAATAACTATGCATTATATCTCTTTTTGGCAGAGGGTGGTTCCACTTAATACATGGATCCTTATATCCAATTTCAAGCTTTCTTACAACATGCTTCGTCGTCCTGATGGCACATTTGATCGTGATTTAGCTGAGTTCATAGACCGGAAGGTCCCTACAAACTCGATTCCGGTCGATGGTGTTTATTCTTTTGATGTATTTGATCGTGTGACGAGTCTTCTTAATCGAATATATCGACCTGCTCCTGAAAATGAGGCTGATTGGGGTAAAATAGAGCTCGAGAAACCTCTGAGCACCACGGAGATTGTTCCTGTTATAATTTATTTCCACGGCGGAAGTTTTACTCATTCCTCAGCCAATAGTGCTATTTATGATACATTTTGCCGCCGCCTTGTTAAGATTTGCAAGGCTGTTGTTGTTTCTGTGAACTATAGACGATCTCCAGAACATCGATATCCGTGTGCGTACGATGACGGATGGGCTGCTCTAAAATGGGTAAAATCAAGGACATGGCTTCAAAGTGGGAAGGACTCGAAAGTCCATGTCTATATGGCTGGTGATAGTTCGGGTGGTAATATTGCTCACCACGTTGCGGTAATGGCTGCTGAAGCAGGTGTTGAAGTATTAGGTAATATACATCTTCATCCAATGTTTGGTGGGCAAAACAGGACAGAATCTGAGAAGAGATTGGACGGGAAATACTTTGTTACCGTACAAGACAGGGATTGGTACTGGAGGGCATATCTACCCGAAGGGGAAGATAGAGATCATCCGGCATGTAACATATTTGGCTCGAGGAGTAGAAGCCTCAAAGGACTAAAGTTTCCAAAGAGTCTAGTCGTGGTGGCTGGTTTGGATCTTAGTCAGGATTGGCAATTGGCATATGTCGATGGTTTGAAGAATTCGGGGCATGAGGTAAATCTCTTGTATCTAAAACAGGCAACAATCGGTTTCTATTTCTTGCCAAACAACGATCATTTTCCTTGCCTCATGGACGAGATAACGAACTTCATCCATCCTAACTGTTCATAGATTAAGTTAACTTCAGCTATACATAACAAAAGCTTGACATATGTCACTCGTGTTTTTTTCTTCTTCGTTTCTTTGTAGTGAATAGAATGGTGTTTAGTTATATGTAGAATTACTTCACTCTTGTGGTGATACAAGCGTTTGAACCTTCAAGTCATCGTCTGCAAGGTTGTCGTTGGCTTGATCTTCTTGATTCTAAAGCCCGATTTAACGTGTTTTCTTAGGTGAAGTTAGCTCTCTTGGTGCCTGAGAATTGTAACTTGTTGGAATTGTAATTTTCAGAATATGATGTTGTTGTCAACTTACTTTGTATGTTGTGTTTGAGGAATATATATATAAAGATGTTTGTTCATTTTCTTTGCATTTTTCTAGCTATGAGCCATAATATTGATCTTCTTTCCTACTCTCACCATCAAGATATTGCTAGTTGGAGTTCATGTATTTGCAATTATGATTTATTCGCACTTGGTGTTTACACTAATACGATAGGAACTACTATTATTATAAATAGATTGTAGATTATTATATATGAATTACTTACGAAGAGAATTAATAATGTTTTCACTTTAACACCAGTGTGATTCAATCTTCAATTCATTGATTGATGATGGAGGTGCTCAACCACTTGAACAAACATCACTTATCTAATTTTTTTCTCATATATTGAAGTCTGATAATAGAGTTATTCAATATCTCTGCTAGAGATAAAAAGAAAATACTAAGCAAAACATTATTCCAATAATTGTAGTTTTTTTTTTCTTGCATTTATGGAATTGAGTCTTTTACAAGTTTTGGTGCTAACTACTTTTTTCAAAAAGTCTAAACAATCCTAAATTAAAACCAAATAAGGTAGTCTATACAAAAACAATGACTATTGATTTGACATGTAATGTTTTTCTTATGCAAAAAGGCTAAAGAATCAATGTCTACATCTTCCACTTCTCTTTTATATCATCCACAAAAAATGTTGTCTCCAAAATTTCAACTTGTTCTGCTGTGAGTGGATTTATTACTGTGATGGATGTTGATTTTTTTAATTTTTTTTGTTTATCTAAAAGATTTTTATTTATTTATTTTTTTACCTTTTTTTATCTTTCTAAAAAGCTTCTCTTTTGTATCCCACTATGGAATTTAAGTTCCTTGTAGTGTAGCTTAAAGGTGACAGCCATCAATTGGGTTTCCCTTTATCCTATAAAAAAAATTAAAATAAGTTGATGTCTCCTGTCTGACACAAAATTTAAGAAATAGAAAAGATCTTGACGGATAAAAATGATTTGATCGTTAATAGTATGAATGATATTGATTGATAATTATGATGATTGATGATGACAAATGATAATTATGATGAATCATAATAACAACTAATAATGTGATGATGATTGATAACGATAATCAACTACATATGAAAACTAAATCATCATGATTATATTAGTTAAAGTGAAGTTAGATTAATTAATTGTAATTAAGGGGGTGTTTTGGTATGAAGACTAATATTTTAAACTTTTTCATGTTCGATTGGTCAAACGTTTCAATAATTTCACGAATAACATTTCACATTAATTGTATTTTTCCCATCCTACATTACCCCTCATCTTTACTCCCATCCTCGCAGCCTCCAACCCCCCCCCCCCCCCTCCGCCCCAACACAACTTATACTTCATACTAAACACATCTTAAGGGGTCATTTGATAGTTAATTTGGAGATAAGTTATGCTAATATTAAATTTTACATAAATAACATTACGTGTTATAGCTGATAAGGAGACAATTTATTCATGTTATAACTAAACTCAATATTATTAAAATTCTAACCGACTATCTAACCATTTTAGGTTAAAAAAAGGTTTAATATAATGAACACATGTCACAATTTTGTGTGTACCTTATAGTGGACCATAAAAGGCTAATGCCAAAAGACTATGTGTCCACACAAGAAAAGAGAGATGGATGTAATTGTCAATTATATAATCATTGTAGCTGATTTGATATACTCCTTTGTCAGCTCATGCATCTTATTTTGGATTTTGGGATATATACTAGAAATGATTGACATTGACAGTTTATCCCCCTCATTCTATAAACCATTTTAGTCGACGCAATCCAGATGAATTTAGAATTTAAATTTTATTTTTATTCATGTATGTGACTTTCATTTTTATCTTAATGTTAGAAATGATATTTTTGATAAACATTCAATTAAAAAATAGTTCAATTTTTGATGTATAAATAATTCATATTAGAGTTATCGGGGTTCAAATAAACTTAAACATATAGCTCTATATAGATTAATTTAAATATATATATATATATAGCATATAGTTCATTAAGGAAAAAATATGTCATATATATTATTGTTATTATTATTATTTTGCTTTGAGATCATTAAATTGGTATAAAACATATAGCTCTATATAGATTAATTTGAATATATATAGCACATAGTTCATTAAGGAAAAAATATGTCATATATATTATTGTTATTATTATTATTATTTTGCTTTGAGATCATTAAATTGGTATAATGTTCATCTCAAAACAAACATAGTAATTCTTTTGTTTTAATATTTCTTTTATACAATGATGTTCAAAATTAATTTGTGCATATTTTGATAATCGCAGCATATATATTTTTACTATTATTTTGCCTATGGAAATTTAGACAAATGAAAAGAAATTATATTAATAGTATTCGTTAAAATTTAAACTATGTTTTACAAAAGGCATAAATCCTCGTAGATATCAAATACCCATGAGCCATATATATAGAGAGAGTAAAAAAAAAATATATGTTCTTTCTACAATATATCTACATAATTCTTTTTCATTTAATTAATCATAACTTTTATCATATGTATTGATCTTTTTCTCTTTCAAATTACTCCAACTTCTTAAACATGATATGACAATATATACTTTATTATTTGATTTTATGTGAAGTGATAGTACATAAATTAAATCGAAATAATTGATATAGGAAGATAGAACGTTTACGTCAATAAAAGATTGTGTATTGAGGTCAGGATCGTTAAAGATAACCACCATATGATTTATGTAGTGAGGGTGATATGATCTCCACCCATAATCAGAAGTCTAATTTCAAGCCTCGTAGTATAAATTTAAATTATCAAAATTTTAAGACATATATTAAATTCGAATATAGATTTTTAAAACATTTGTTAGGGGTGGGGGACCTATACCTAAGGATCTCAAGTACGTACTACTATTTGTTGTTTTATGAATATTAGAAGCTGGATGCATATTGTATTAATTTTTTTGAAATAAATAATATTGTGGGCAACTTGAAGGTTACAAAGCTCAAGTCCTTATCATCAAATGGGCAATAATTTTTCATGTTTTTAATAATAAAATTAATAATGATAATAACAACAACAATTTTGGACTTATTGTATTTTTTTTTTAAAAAGGAAAAAAAACCCCACCACCAAGACAATAAATTTTGTCCTTATATTACTTGACAGCATCTTGTTTTACTTTATATTATTTTGACTGTTTGAATTCAATTCATATAATATTAAAGCTCATGTATCTATTTTTTTTTTTTAAATAGACGTTTCAAAAAGCTTTATATGGGAAAATAAATATATTTTCTAATAAAAACGATTTCATATTTAGGGTTCGAATTGAAGATTACACTACTTTTCTTATTAATGATTATGTTTTCTTCTTTATTTTCTTCTTTTTTTACTTAGGTTCGATGCAATCGATGGCCTTTCGTAAACACCTTTCTACCTCCTTGAGTTAGTGGTAAGATCTGCGTACACTCCACTCTCTCCATATCCCACTTAGTGAAATTTCATTGAATATGTTATTGTTGAGCTCAAGATTTAAAGTTAAGAATTAGTGAATAGTTCTTACTATTCTATTACAACCTTTGTTGATTGATGCATTTTTAAAAAATAAAAATAAAATACACTCAATATTCAACACTCGTATTCCAATTCAACACAGCCTCACATTAAAGGTAAAAGCGTTCCTTACAAAAATAATTTTGTACTCAAAATTCGAACTTAAAATATTCAATAAGAACAACTACTTCAAACTTTGTTGGTAGGTGCATGTATCTCATCTACCAATGATGCTATTCCTTGACTTCTACTCCATTTTTTTAACCAATGGAATTTAGGACTTTATGATGAATTGGCTAAGAATATAAAGACTAAAATTAATCGACCATAACAAATAACTTTAATAACATACTTTTTGTGTTTAAATTTGATGGAATTCCATAACATACAACTTTAGTGAAGTAATGTACATAAAATGATTCAACAAATAAAATCACATTTTATTTTAAAGTCTAACTAAATTAAATTCATAATAGAAAATTTCACTTTAAAAGATAAAAATCATTTTCAATAAAAAATGATTTCATGATGCTCAAGCGCAAAATCTAAGATTTTTGATATTCATTAACGTTCAGAACACTTACATAATTAACTCTTTTAATTCTTCTTTTATTGATCTATCAAACATTAGTTTTATTTATCTAACATTTTATATTTGATTACAACAATAATCAAGTATATCGGTATTAACTAAACATTATAATTTATGAATCGGGTGATAACATATGTAATGATTTCACACCTTCAAAATATCAAAATATACGTTAATATATATTGTCCCTCATCTTGTTGCTTCTCAATTTACAAAGTAAAAAACAAAATGACTCACAAATAAATAAAGTAACATGGTTCGATTTCTTAGCAAAATATATTTCAAGAGCTTAAAATTTAAGTAGTATTTATCATGACTAATTTTTCTTACAATAAATGAACCTTGATATGTGATAATTTTTTTAAGATAAAAGAGAAGAGTTGTCACGTAACAAAATATGATGCGTTAGAGCAGCATATTAGTATTTACATCACGGCCACTACTTCTCCCAAATTAAAGATTATTGTTGAATGTAAAGTTGAAAAAATAGTCCAACCAAAGCCATTTCAACCCAAATTTGATCATAGGGAGAAGAGAGTGAAGAAAATACTAGCTAATTGGATTGTCAGCGGGGTAATTATTTGTTTTTTACTTATTTTGTGTTATTGTATATAAAATATTGATGATTTTTGTGTTTTTGTTTATTTAAGATTTGTAATTTTTGTTATATAAAGGTTTCGGTTGACATATGGAATTAGAGTTTGATCCAGAGAAAAAAAATTCGTCTTTTGAAAAACGAATGACGGATATGAACGTTGAACTCAAAAAAAGTATGAAGAATAGCCGATAGGCTGAAGTACATATTGCTCTGTTGGAAGGAACGGTTAAGAAATACCAAGAAATGCTTATTGCTAACCTTGAAAGAGTTTTGAAGGAAAAAAAAAAATAGAACCAAATTGCTAAGTTTCAGAAGGAGGGCTTGACTCAAACAAAACGGGCAATGAATCCCAACGATACGGCCTAGTTAAGACATATTGACAACGATTTCATTTATTAATTAAAAACAAGTCATGATAAAGGAAAATCGCGGAATGAATCTTTAATTAAGTTGTACAAAACTTTATATAATTACAAAGAAGTTACACATGTACACTTTACAACTTGAAAGTAGTGCAACAACTTTAAATTACATTAAAACCTCACTAAATTAATACTCGACAAATTAATAATCTCTTTAAGATAATGTTTTCTTTAGGTTCCAACTTGGGCCAATGGAAAAAATCACCCAGATAAGATAATAAAATAATATATTTTCAGAAGTCCCATATATAAATATATGGTTCCATTAATATTATAAATTAATAATTCTTTAAAAGTACAAATATATCTAAAACAATTTAGTGAAATATGATTCTATTATGTGTTTGTTTGTTAAAATTTAAATTTAGTTGAAGCTCATCTCTAACTTTTCTTGTTGCATCCAAAAGTTCTGGTATTGTCTTTTCTAAATGTTCCATAAAATTGTGAAGAGTTCTAGATGCGATAAGTGATTCCTTACATGTAATTGGTTCCAAAGGTATTGTATTATCTTCAACTTCATCACACTACACCAAAAATTATCTTTAGCGGCAACTAATTAACGACAATGGCTTAATTGCCGCTATATATGTACTTTTAGCGGCAATTATCACTCTTTATAAATGTCTCTCTTGTAATGACATTAGATCCCATGACAAATAACTAATGTCGGTAAAGACTTTAACACTCTTTGTTAATACATATACTTATTGTCGCTAAAAGATTAAAGATGTTTTTGTTGTAGTGTCATCAACATTGATGTATTCATTATAAATTTACTTTTATGTGAATTCAATAAATATATGATACATAAATTAGTAAGATACAATGATTTTTATGTAATCAAAATTAACTGTTGAATCACAAAATACTCTTTAAATTAATTAATATTAATTTATCGATTAAATAATACCTCTACAAAATAATAATATTTTATAGTCCACCTATATTAATTTAGTGAGGTTTTACTGTATATACATTTTAGCTATCCAAACAAACGAAGTAAAGAAAGAAAAAATCACGATCACACAATAAATATGATCATACCAAATTGAATTATTTATAAGATATGTAAAGTGATATATCCGACCGATTCTTACTAAAGGGATCACCCATGCCATATAAATAATATTTCATAATCAAATGGTCTCTCTCATATTAATTATTCGCAAGTATAAACTATCATTTATAACTATCCAATTACTAAGTTAACTTTAATTTATTACTCCTAAATACATACTAAAAGAAAATGAAAAAATTATGTAAAATTCCATGAGTTCCTCTTAATGTATTCCACTATATTTATTTAGTTAATAACTTAAAATATATTGCTATCTATCTTTTAACTCAAAGTTCATTCCAAAATATTTCTGTTCTTTCTAATTTTGGTTTTGAGTACATGCAAATATCATAAACTCGTAATCAATAAGAATGTGTCATTATGGTTCAATCTTTCAAGATACACCACTTTACGCGATATATATCGACAAGATACACCACTTTACGCGATATATATCGACAAGATACACCACTTTACGCGATGTGTATCGGTCGGATACATCATTTTACGTGATGTATTGAGACGTACACAATGTATCGGGACGTTGAGTGATGTATCCGAAACCGTGACGCGGTGTATTGAGACATTGAGGGATGTATCCAAAATCGGGACGCGATGTATCAGGACGTTTTAGGATGTATCCGGATTCCACCAAATTTAAGAAATTTTTGTAATTTAAAAAAGAATAAGAATATGATGTAATTAGCTCTTAACACTATGAGATTTGTGTAAAATCCCCTTTTTATTTCTATGAACTATCTATCTGGGCTTCCAAATTGTTGTCATTTTTCTATGAACCATCCATCAACTTCCAAATGAATTTTTGTTACATAGGCCCAAAGGTTATAGCATGTAGGAAAAAGTTTAGAGCTAAAAGCTTTTCCTTTCAAAATTGGCTTAGATGCCTTTAGGGGTGTTGAATGGGTGGATTAGATTAAATTTGAATGAGGTTAAATGAAGCAAATTATTGAGTCAAGCTTCGATTCATTCAAAATTTGTTTAGATCAAAATGGATCGAGTCAAGATGGATTAGAACAACAGATAATTCAACTCATCGACAACCTCTATAGGCAATAATACAACCAAAACAACAAACTAAACCTACAAAAAAATGAAAAATTATTTTCAAGCTTTGGTATTGGTACATGAAGATTAGAAAAATTGAACCAATTAAACCATAGGATGGTTTAGTCAAAGGCAACACATGTTTGAAAAGAATTAGGAAACTTGTTAAGTTAAATGGAAAAAAGAAAAGAAAATGACAAGTGATTCAAACAATATTTACTAGTCCTTTGAAATAAAATAAGATAAAATAACCCGTTAAAATAGAGATAGAGAAAAAAAATAGCCCAAACTAACTCGTCATATACCCGTTAATCAATGTGAACAAATTATCTCAAGTCAATTCGTTTTTTTATGAAGTATTTTTGCAGATTTCGATGGAATTTTTTGGTGTTTAGGTTTAATATTTCTTATGATTAAATTCAACTATAAGAGTTCAATAAATATATAACAGAGACTAGAAACATTCACATTTAACAAATTTAAAAGGACTAAAACTGTTCAAAAATAATACTTTAGGGACTACTTTTGAACCTACTACCAAAAGTAAGGGATCATTTATGTCATTTTCTCAATATCTCTGTTAGGTGTTTCACATGTCCACCAAAAAAAAAAAAAAAACAAAGAGAAATGAAGGAAGAGATAAGAGTAAACAAGAAGTGAAAAATTGGTAATTTTAAACAACTCCAAGATATAGCAATCAGGTTTGAAAAGTTTTGATTTTTTCAGTTTATTCACTTTTTCATATAGATATGCAAATTTTACAGAATTCTTGATTTTCCCTTTTTTCTGCTATGCTTAATTGCTTGTGAGAAGTCAGCTCTGATAGAGTTTCTATATAATCAAAATGTTTGTAGAAAGTGTTAATCTCATATGGGGTTTTGCTAATTTCATTTAGAATGGTGAAGTTGAAGTAAAAAAAATAAATGATTTTGAGCAAATTTACATAAATCTTGGCTTGTTTTCATTTTGAATAGCAAAGTTTGGATTTTGAGCTATGTCCCCCTCCTCCCTCCTAGTGCCGGAACCAGTATTTTCACTAAGGAGGTTCAAAATACGAAGAAGCTGGAAGAATTCAGTCTACTGTATATATATGATATATATTAAAAATATTTTACTTTGTATATACAATGTAATTTTTCACTGAAGGGAGTTTGGATGAACCCCTCGTCCCTACCCAGCTCTGCCCCTACCCCTACCCCTCATTATTGCTAATTCACAGAATTCTTGGTTTTCCCTTTGCCTACTTTGTTCAGTTTCTTGTAAAAACATCAGCTTTAATGGAATTTATACGCCCAATACAGTCTCTGTATCATGATATACTTGTTGTAATATGTTGAGCTAAAGATGATATTTTTCTGCCTTCTAAGAATATTTTGGATGTTAGACAATATTTGTTTTTTCATTTAGAAGAGTTGAGCTAAATATTTTGAGCTTTGAGCTATATTATCCCTTCATGATTGCATATTCACATTAGTCTTGGTTTATTCCTTTTGTTGGTTTTGCTCAATTGCTTGAAAAAACATCAGCTTTAATGGAACTTATATCCCTAAGACAATCTCTATATACTAGTATCTCTGCTGAATTATGTTAAGCTAAAGATGGTATTTTTCACACTTCTTAGAAAAGTTAGCTTTTAAACAATATTTCCTTCTCTTTTAGAATAGCAGAGTTCAGCTTAGACTTTTCGAGTTTGAGCTATATAGCCCTTTCAACAACAACCACAACATACCCAGTGTAATCCCATATGTGGGATCTAGGGAGAGTAGAGTGTATACAAACCTTACCCCTACCTCGTGGAGGTAGAGAGGCTATTTACGGAAGACCCTCGGCTCAAGTAACGCATATCAAAGCTAGGAGAAAAGAAACATACAAAATCAAAGAGGACATAATAAATCATAAGGAAAACATTGCATAGCATAGCAACAACCAAATAACTCGATAACCGAAGCACAAGAAACAACATGTAGTAACATGAATCGAAGGACCGGGAACTAGGAGAATAATGCTACTACTGTTGGTAAGGAATGAGAAACATGTATATTGCCCCATTGTGATTGCAAATTCACATAAACCTTGGCTTCCCATTTATCTGCTTTGTTCAATAGCTTGTAACATCAGCTTGGATGGAACTTATACACCCAATAAAATCTCTGTATATTAATATCTCTACAGTTTTGTTGAGCTGAAGGTGGCAGTTTCTGCCTTCTAAAGAGAATTTGCATGTTATACGTGTTGGGTTTCATTTAGAATTGCAAACTTGAGCTAATTTTCTTGAATTAACTCCTCCTAAGAATTGCCAAATAGTGGTGTACGATAGCAGTAGGTTGATGGCTAGTCAAAAACAGTCTTAACAATTATGAATCTCTAGTATACTCTATTAAGAAGAACGAGTACGGACGATCCATAGAGCTGATCTGACTAGTTTGGGATTGAGGTGTTGTTGATTAATTTGTTGAAGCTCCTCTGAAGCATTTGTCATGGCTTCTTCATTTTATTTCCTTTTCTGTATTGCTTTGGACTATTTTTTCCCTTGAGCTGAGGGTCTATCAAAAATAACCTCTCTACTTCAAGGTAGGGGTAAGGTGTGTGTACACTCTACCCTCCCAGAACCAACTTTGTGGGATTACACCGGGTATGTTGTTGTTGGTCCTCTGTAGTGTGGTTTTTATGGTTTCTAAATAAAACAACATCATTTCCCATATACACTGGTTTTGATTAATATATTCTGTGTGTTTCCACCATTTTTGGCAGGTTTGGCATTGTAGGAACTTGATTATGGATGATATGATACTTCAAAGCGTCTCTCAGACAATCACCCCGTACTGTCTTACATGTGAAAATGTATTTTGATTTCTTACATTCAGAGTCCATTGAAGACATGGGGTATTCTCTAAGTAAGTTAGAAGTAGAGACCGGACACTTTGATGGTTCAAGTTCCAATCACGGGGTTGCTAGCAGTGTTCATCGTGACAGACCAGCAAATTATTTGGACCATGAAATTTCTCAACTTACTAAGCTTAGATCAGGGCCCCATGAAAATCTCAGTAGAATCCTACCAGTGAAAAAGGAAGTTCCTGTGTCCACATTCAAGATGTTATCTGCTCGAGAAGCCAATATTTCCGGTAGAGGAAGGTTTTCGAAGGCAGATTGTTGTCATGTTCTAAGTAAATATTTGCCGGTTAGTGGTCCTTGGATTGTGGACCAGATGGAAACCAGGGCTTATGTATCACAATTTTCAGCAGATGGTTCCCTTTTTGTTGCTGCCTTTCAGGTACTAGCAGTAGTTTATATTGTATTTTTGTAGCATTGAGAAGATTAGGCATGACATGTGTCAGTATTACATTTTTGTCTTTTAAGATTTCCATATCTAAGTCAGCTTCAAACAAAAAAAACACACTAGGTGATTTATTCCCATCTGTCCTTGCCTTGCCTTGGTGGACAGTATTACTTGGTCTCTGTTGCTAATGGGAGGTGCCAGGTATCCCGTGGAATTAGTCGAGGTGCGCTAAAGCTGGCCCAAACATCACGGTCATAAAAAACTTTTCCATATCGAATCAGAAGCCTGTTTTTTTTAATATGAAGTCCCAAAGTTCTCTAAAGACTACACTCTTAACAATGCATTAGACAGATTTGAGTTGTGTTGCATTCTGATGCTTCTTCTTGTCTAAAACAGGGAAGCCATATTAGAATATACAATGTGGAAAGAGGGTGGAAAGTTCACAAGAATATTCATGCAAAAAGTTTGAGATGGACAGTTACTGATACATCTCTTTCACCGGATCAACGCCATTTGGTGAGTTTCTATTTTACAGATGAATCAAGTTTGCAACTGCTAAATTTTGCTTTGGTTTCAGTTTCAGGCTTCAGTTTTTCTCTTTTCATAGGAGGCATAGTGCAGATAAACACAGTTTCTTTTCTTTTTTTACTTTTTATGACGGTGGTGTTTAGGCGAGCTTGCTCACCTCGACCATTCTACCCAATACTTGGTACCTCACACCAAGTCCAACACAGGTATCAGGTAACTTTGCCCAGTGCCCACCAAGGTTTATGCTGGTTGGAAGGCCTCGTGGGAAGGCCTCCACTGGGAGTTGACCTTGAGACCTCTTGGTTATCCTCCTGCTTCTTTGACCACTGGGACACACCTGGGTACGCTAAGCATATTGTCTTTATGCATGTATGATTTTTCATTTTGCATATAGATGGCAATGGGGAGGGACGGGACGGGGTGGTTGCGGTGCAAGTTTGGTCTAAATCTTTTAAGACTTAACTCGCCGCGCTTTGCGTAGCAGTTTTTAAAATATTTTTAACCAGCTCCGTCCTGCCCTGCCCTGCCCCCCATAGCAAAAACTTTCCTTTTTCTTTTTCATTCTATCATTTAGCCTAAACTAACCTGCTCAATGTTTCAGTTTTCCAAAAATGGAGAGTTTAATAATCATTAATTACTCAAAAAGTTTAACTAAATCTTTTCTAAATCAAATTTCAATAATCTAAGTAGTTTAATTTTTTTTTTTTAATAGTTCTTACTCATGAGCCACCTTATAATCTAGGATACTTCTAACTCCATGTGTTTGAGAAATCATTGGAAATATGTTTGTGCTATTAAATCCTCTTCTCTGTTACATACTCTCTGTCTCTCTCTTCCCGATCCCAA
This sequence comes from Solanum acaule, assembly GCA_036250505.1. Taxonomy (NCBI): domain Eukaryota; kingdom Viridiplantae; phylum Streptophyta; class Magnoliopsida; order Solanales; family Solanaceae; genus Solanum; species Solanum acaule. The sequence goes on from JAJOOR010005741.1 coordinate 15,779, forward strand.
TTTAGTTTTACTATGCTAGACTTACTTGGAAGATCAACAATAATGACTTTGAATAGAGACATAATTTTTGAAGGTTGTTAGAGACATGATAAATAATGGATGATATTTGTAAATTGGGATGGTCTATAATGTAACATGAAGGACAAAGCAATATAATGGTATATATTCCTCTATTGGATTGAAATTGAAGACATGTCTCTTCGTTAAGAAAATTGGTGAAAATTGGGTAGACCAAAAGAACCTAGGGAAGTGTCTAATGTAGTTGGTTGACTGTTGAGAACTGTAAAGATATGGTACCTGAGCCTAACTCAACCCCAAAATCTAGCTCATGAGGGGAGGATTTTCCAAGTCCATATAAGGAGACCATCAGTCCATTCCCCAACCAATATGGGACTTTTACCCACTCTAACAAGAACCATAAGGTTTCGGGTTCAAATCCTAGCGGAGGCAAAACTATTAGGTGATTTCTTCCTATCCAAGTCAGGTACTTATGGTGGTGGGAGGTAGGCAGGTTGCAGGTATCTCAAACACCACAGTTATTAAAAAAATTGGGTGACCAAAAGGGAAAGTAGTTGAACTAAAATTGCGACAATGAGGACACTTGACAAGCTATTATTAATTAGGGAGATGAAATCAAATTAATTAGGTAGGTGTAACGGAATTAATTCCATTCTACACAGTTATTTGCAAGGGATTGTTTGGATATAGAATGTTATCCTACTTATCAAAACATTAGCTGTCATTACTATGAGCATTTCATGTTACATATATATTCAGTCATGTGTGTTCTGTTTCTCCATTTGTGACATTTGAAGGGTTTAGTTAAAATATGTTCAAGAATGACTTTGAAAACTCTGCATGTGGTTCAAATCCCAGCAGAGACGAAAACACTAGGGGATCTCATCCAATCTGTTCAAGCCTTGCCCGATACTTGTGCTGGTGGCAGGTAGTAGTTACCCCGTGGAATTAGTTGAGTTGCACGAAAGTTGGCCCGAACACCATAATTATCAAAAAGATAAAAAAAGAGGCATGTGTTTTGTTCAAAACTGCTGTTGCTGGTCTAAAATTCTTTCAGATTTCTTTTTCTCTTGAAAATTTTATTATACTGGGGGATTCGGAAAGGGGGATACTGAGAATTGAACGGACACCTATTTTGTGGTGACTCCCACTGATATCACTAGACCATAAGCATTGGTGGTTAAGTTCTTTCAGAGTTTGTACAGCTATTTTTGGTGTCTTTCACAAAAGGTAAAAACAAATTATCTTTGTTGTTGAAGGAGCTTCATCACTGTTGTTATCTCAATCTGTTCTGGTGTTGCTAATTCTGCTATACATTTAGAATATAAGGCTATTGGAAATTGAGAGAATTACATGAAATTCAAGGAACTCCAAAGTGAAACCAGCTTTAGAGAATCTTAAGTTGCACATTAGATCGAAAGGTAGACCGGGACCACTGCAACTTAAGCTGATAGCAAATGGACATTGACCACTGACCAGTAACTTCTGACTAATAGAATCTAAGCTAAGATATTACTTCAACTAATAGAATCTAAATTAAGATATTACTTCTAGATTTGCATTACTAGACGAGATAGGATTGAGAACGAAGATATTGGGCACAAGGTGGGAGAGGGTCTCTGTGGTGGGCAATGTGAGGGAAGTGAGACTGAAATGTTCGGGCATGTGAAGACGAGATATCCAGATGCCCAAGTGCGGAGATGTGAGAGGTTGACTATGGTGGGTCTGAGTAGAGGTAGAGCCTAGAGGTAGGACGGCGTAGTATTTGGGAGAGGTGATTAGACAGGATCTAAAACACCTGCAGCTTACCGGGGACATGACCCTAGATAGGAGGATATGGAAGTCGAGGATTAGGGTAGAAGGTTAGTACGTAGTTGCGCTGTCTAGTCTCCCTTATCAGTGATATTAGCATTTTTTCCTCTTGCTTTCTTCTACTTCTTATTATTGCGTGTTGTTTCCTTTACTTCGGCTATCATATTATTTATTGATGCTACTGGTATTCTCTACTGTATTCTTTTTTCATTCTTGTTATTATGCTTTACTTGAGCTGATGATCTAGTGGAAACAACCTCCCTACCCTCATTAGGTAGGGGTAAGGTTGCGTACACACCACCCTCCTCAGACCCCACTTGTGGGATTTTATTGGGTATGTTGTTATTGTAGAATGATAACTTTACACTTTATCACAGAGTATCTTTATATTTGTGTTGTAGAGTAACACTTGTGTTGCTTTTGCAGGTGTATGCTACCATGTCACCTATCGTACATATTGTAGACGTAGCCACTGAATCTGTAGCCAACATCACAGTATGGCTGTCAATCTCTCTTTCTTTAGAGTTCTTATTACTCATATGCATAACAGCTTCATGGGATGGGACTGCAATATCTAGCAGTTATCACTTAGAAGTATCATTTCTAAGCCCTTTTAGGCCTAGGAACAGATATTCAGTTCTGTTCGTCTTGTGGATAATTATAACTCCAGCAAGGCAGCAGTAGTTGCACATCTCTGTGTTAAAGGTTTCAATTATTTAATGAATGAGTCGTTTAATACTTGAGGCGCAATTTAACCAAGTTTTGTATTTGATTTTGATATGATGCTCTTTTTTTTTTTTGGATACACATCTCTCTTTATGAACTATTAAAAAAACTGGACTTAACTCTGAAAACAGTAACTAAGTCAAGTATGAAAGAATATCGTCTTCCTGGAAATGGATTCCGAACAAGTAACTTATTTCAGAGAGTTTGACTTGTTATAAGGTGTTGTTTCTACATTAAAGCTGTTTGATATGAAGTTTTGTGTGGGTAATCTATCTTTTGATAAAAATTAATGCATTGAGTATTTTTCCTATGGCATTGGTTCACAAATGACAGTTCCCCAAAGCTGCGGGATTTAGATGAATTCAGATGTACCTTACTTAATATCTTAGATCCTGTAAGTTAAGGAGCTTGCTGGAGTTTTGATTGCATTATTATATGCTACTACCATTAATATTTGGCTTAAAAGATTAGGTCCAAAAAGGATTATTAGAAATTTGATAGGAGTAACATATGCAACTACCAAGATTGCGGTCTGGGCTATATATTAGTCTGTTATAGTGACAACTTAATACTAACTCACTGTTATCTTTTTGTTTTGATGAAAACTTAATGCTGGCTCACTTAAATGCAGGAAATTCATGATGGTTTGCTTTTGTCTGCTGACAATGATGATTTTGGAATCTTCTCTGTGAAATTTTCTACTGAAGGTCGGGAAGTTGTTGCTGGAAGTAGTGATGATGCGATCTATGTTTATGATCTTGAAGCAAACAAACTCTCCCTTCGAATATCTGCACACAATGTATGAATATACTTATAATAGATGTGTGTCACAAATCTCTTTCTTGTGAAGCATTTTAAAAAAAAAAAATCTATTTGCTACATCCAGTACATCTGTTTGACAATTATGAAGCTAATAATTATTCTTCTTGGGCTTGTTTTAGTAGTCATATTTAAAGACGTGCTCTTTTCTTGGCAAGACAATAACTTTTTGTTATTCAAAAACATGTTCACCAAGACAAGGAGGTTTCACCTCCTCTCCCTTCATGATCTGGTGATGATTCTGATGAAGTCATCATTCTCATCGAGTCCTAGTAAATACGTGTTTGCTTTGAAGTAAATTATTATGAGCGCTCTGCTGTAAGAAGCGGTGTGGCTGAACTAGCTTTTCCTGAAGTTCCTCAATAAAGTCATCACTAAGTAGATTTGATCATTAAATTTCTCAATAGCCTATTCAGTGAGTGAATTGTTTGACACCATTTAATCATTTCTAGTACAATATATCTGCATGAAAAATCTGAATTGTAAATTTCAGAACATCTGTGTCTAGATATACCGGGCAAGTATTTTCCAATTTAATACACCAGTTGAGGAATTCTCATATATTTGCTTTTTGTGGATACACAAGATTTCAATTGTCTCTATAACTTTCTGTTGATGAGCTGAAATAATTTTCTGTTGCAGTCTGATGTCAATTCTGTATGTTTTGCTGACGAAAGTGGCCATCTCATTTATTCTGGAAGTGATGACAATCTGTGTAAGGTGATCATCATCCTATCTTACTTTGGAAGAAATGCTTAAGAATCAAGGTCTCCTTCTGAAAGATGCTAATAGAAGATACTTGTTGAATTAATGATAAAATGACAAAACAGAGGGATAGTATTGGACTATGAAACTATGGGAAGAGTCATTATGCATACTTCCTTTTGATACCATAGCTATGTACATTAGAAAATATTTGCACTTTCTCTCTTTTGTCGGGGACGGAAGAGCTAGGTTGGGGGGTTGTGGAGTAATCATTGAGGCTCTGAGTGATTTGATGCCGAGGAACTGATGCTAAATCTTCTAATATTCTGCTGGTTGGTATCTTGATTCATTTTGTGTAACCTGTTTAGCTGACTGAGGACATGACCTTAGATATGAAGGTTTGGAGGTCGATGATTAGGGTAGAAGGGTGGTAGGTAGCGGAAAGTTGTCGTACTTTTACGTAGGAGAGGCAGGGGGCTAGTCTCCTCTTTTCATCTTCTCCTTATTTGGTATTCAAGTAGTATCTCACTCTTCATTTTTACTATTACCAGTTGCTTCATTTGCTTTGTTTATCTTGCTATTTGGATATTGTTATTTTTCTTTCAATCCTGCTTGATTACTTCTTTTGAGCCGAGAGTCTATTCGAAACAACTTCTCTACCCCACAAAGGTAGGGATAAGGTCTGTGTACATCTTACCCTCCCCAGACCCCACTTTGGGGGTTAAACTGCATATGTTGTTGTTCGTAACAGAATGCAGAGCTCTTCTTGATCCTCTAAGGACCAAATAATTTGAGTCTGGATGAATTAATATATGTCTATGTATGCTTCCATGATATTTATTTCATGAGTTCAGGTCTCTTTTTTATGAGTAACGAGGTTGTTGCTCTGTGTAGGTCTGGGATAGACGTTGCTTTAGGGCCAAAGAAAAGCCAGCCGGAGTCCTGATGGGACACCTAGAAGGCGTTACGTTCCTTGATAGTCGGGGGGATGGTCGTTATTTCATTTCTAATAGTAAAGATCAGTCCATCAAGCTCTGGGATATCCGCAAAATGTCTTCTCATGCTGCTTGGTATGCTTATTTTCTGGCTATGCATCTCCTCTATGATTCTTCTTCGTGATGGTCTATGCCTATTATTTTTTGGTTTACTAATAAGATTAGGGGAGATATGAACCTAGTACAATACATGAGATTCAATGAGATTTATTTTTATTAATACATGAATCAGATAAAATTCACGAAAACCAATTTTTACATATCTTATGACCAGCTAAGTTGCTCGGCCTCTTCGTTTTTGGTGCCGCACCAGTGTCGACACGAAATGGGTGTGGGTGTGGATGTGGGATCCATACCGGATTTGGTCAACTGATTTTGGGTACTTTGACCGAAATCAACGGAGAAATTCGGGATAGATACAATGTTTTGGTTCTTATCTATTGTTTTTTGTACTTCCATTGCTTTTTTTTTGGACTATTTTTCCTTGAGCCGATGGTCTATCGGAAACAACCTCTCTACCTCCCAAGGTATGGGTAAGGTCTGCATACACACTGCCCTTCCAAACCCCATTTGTGGGGATTACACTGGATATGTTGTTGTTACACTTGCTTACTTATATGACTAAACGAGACACATACACTTCCTTGTTTTCAGCAATATCTGGTTCAGGAATTATGAGTGGGACTATAGATGGATGGACTACCCTGCTCAAGCTAGAGACGTGAAGCACCCTTATGATCAGTCAATATCCACTTTTAAGGGTCATTCTGTATTGCGTACTCTAATTCGCTGCTACTTCTCACCAGAATATAGGTTAGTGCTAGAAAATATGCTGCATTGACTCTCCGTTTTTTTATGACAACTTCCAGTTACCCTTATTTTGGCGTAGTACGTACTTAAATATTTCTTGGGTTATATTTTACAGCACTGGGCAGAGATACATTTACACGGGATCCCATGATGCCTGCATTTACATCTATGATTTGGTAAGTATGAGGCTATACATCAACTTATTTATCTCTAAAAGGAATTTCTTACGA
>JAJOOR010005742.1:0-25969 GCA_036250505.1 Solanum acaule
CTTTTGAAGTTTGGGTGAAGATTTTGGAGGACTAAAGACCTATTTCACTTTGGCTCGTCTAAGAGACTAAGACTAAAATCATTAATTCGTATTTAAGCCAGGATAACCAGAATATAGCATACTACTTACCACGTCGATGAGATGCTAGTGTTTATGAAGAGATCCCCCTCTAGAAGTCGTAGAGAAATTCAAGAAATGCTACAGGATCAATAAGTTTGATGGACATGTGTCACATCCCAAAATACACCCAGACATGACTGGCACCCGCTAACACCACCTGTCGGGCGAACTAAATATCCATACACTTACCCAATTATCTAAGCAGTGAGAGCATTACGCGCAAGTCTAAATACATTAGTTGATAAAAGGAGAATAATAAATCCAACGAAATCCATAATCATACCATTGATTCAACGATCACCAAATACCTCTAGCCCAAATCCCACAATACGACCGTGAAGCATCTAATAGAGTAAATGAGTTTAGCTGTCAGGCATGCAAATCCCAAGAAAGAAGATATATGCTATAAAATAGATAGAGCTGAAACAACGGCCTCCACGAAAGGTCTTTAGCTTTACTATAAAGAAGATATTGATTCTAATGTGCCGCTTTAGCTTTACTTTTTGCTGAGAATTCTTGTTTTTTTTGCATAGTGAGGAATTCAATACTGGATTTGGGTCTCACACTCCTCTTGTTCTCGGTCAAGCCAAAGTTGTTCGCTACCATCCCAATTCTCAGAGGTAAGAGCTTTACCTTTCTGATTAAGCGCAAATGTATTTCTTTACTATTATTTTTTGTGTAACATGGATACTGCAAATGATACCGATGCTATGATTGACCTTTAGAGCTCGTTACAGGATGTGTAATTGATGCTACCCTTGTAAAAAACTTTACAATGCTTGCTGCTGGCCATGAATAAAATTTCCTTTTAACAGTCAAAAGGCATAACCTTTCTTATTTGTATTAGCTCTTTCTCAAGGCTCTTATTGTCTGTCAATGTTCAGAACCTTGACTGTTGCCAAGGCTGTTATCAAGGAGAATAAATCAGTGTGCAACAAGGAAGACAGGATAATTGATCTTTCTGAACAACAGAAGTTGCAAGAAGTGAGTTTGTTTGCTTATGACCTTAGTTCATCTTTTGCACTGTTGTGACTTTTTGACAGTGTATAGTTTTTGGTTGTTGATAATTGGTTTTCTGGTTCATGTCAAAATACCAACTTTATAGCATTTCCCATGACAATAAAACCGTCAAATTGAGAAATCTTTATTAGGCTGATTTTATATTGGTCACATTTCTTCCTTAGATGTTATCTGATGGCTCTCTGAAATCGAACTAGGTGTCCACTTGCTATGTTTACTACTTTTGTGCCATGCCTTTTTTCTCTTCTGGTGGTAATCAACACCTGAACTGTACTTTGCAGATAATGGCTGCAGAATCCAGCTCTGATCTTTACAGAGTTGTTGGTCAAGACTTTTGGTTGGCCACCTGGTGTAACAGTACGGCACTTGAAGGGTACTTTTTTATATGTAGTCCTCTTTATACTGTATAACAGTATGCTACTCATGAATATTTTCTCTCATCAGGGTCTTTTTTCTAATTTTCCCTCCTTTCTTATTGCCTGATCAGGAAGCGTCTTGAAGGAACAAGGATCACTGTAGTGAAAATGTAGAACACCATCTAACCTTATTGGAATTCAACCTTTTGTGTGTGGAAAGGAGGATGACTTGAGTAAACTATCGCTTACACTAGTTCTGATTTTTCTTATTCCTGTCAACTTTTGTTGTTCCTTCCAGGGGTGAGATTGGTTACGACTTTGCAATTAGAACACCTTGTACACCTGCTAGATGGGACGACTTTGATGTGGAGATGACATCAGCCTGGGAGGTATCCTCTTGATTTATTATCTAGAAAGTCATTTTCTACTTCCATGACATAGTTTTTGGATATTTGAAAGCAATATAACATCAATGTAAAACAGTAGACAAAAATTCTTTAGAGGTCGTTTGGTAGGGTGTATTAGGTAGAATAATGCTAGTACTAAATTTTAGTACAATGTTTGGTTTCAAATCTCACCTATGTACTACTAATACCAGTATTACTTATACACCCTATTTAATACTATTCTTAAACATAGTAAACCATGGCATTAACTATATCAGTACCATTCCTGTACTTATAAGTCATACACCCTATTCAGTACTATTCTTGGTAATGCAATGCATGCTAGATTGCTAGTTTTAATACAACAAACCAAACAATCAATAAGAAATGATGTCAGCATAAAAAATCCCAATACTACTTGTCTTCGAACGAAACAGCCCCTTATAGTACAGTTTTTCATGGTTTATTCATCTTGTGCCTGCTCGGAGATGATCAGTGAAGTCTTGCAATAAGCCTATATTAGTCAGATTGGGAGTCTGTTCATCAGACTATTCTCTCACTTTTATAAATAGATTTTGCTAAGCACTGAAACAAGCAGAAGTAATGAGCCTTTTCCTGTCTGGACATAGAAGTAAGCATTATACCTGAGATGATCTGGGTTTTTGTGCAGTATAATCTTTCTGAAATGATTTGGCATATATTTCTTACTTGAACTTGTTTGTAGACCTGCTATTTAGTTCCTAACTGAAGCTTTATCTATGCCCATTAATTTCCTATTGTTGCTTACTTCTGTTTGTGTTGCTCCCTTTTTTCCCCTCCTTTCTTCTGTTTATTTGTTCTTGAGACACACATGTATTTTCTGTTTGGTATTTAAATAATAGTGTTCTAATTAAGTTAACTAACTAGTGCGCGAATACTGGCCCAGACACCACGGTCATCAAAAAAAAAAATTAACTAAGTTGAGACTTAAATGATAGTGTTCTAGTTAAGACTAAGTTGAACACAAAACTGTTATGCAGGCTCTTTGCGATGCTTACTGTGGTGAGAATTATGGGTCAACAGATTTTGATGTGCTTGAAAATGTGAGAGATGCAATCTTAAGGATGACATATTACTGGTAAGATATATTAACTTCTATTTGGTTGATGTCAAGGGAAGCATATGGTTCTCTTTAATTTGGCTGATAATTTTTGCAGGTATAATTTCATGCCGCTTTCCAGAGGAACTGCTGTTGTTGGATTCATAGTTTTGCTTGGATTACTGCTCGCTGCTAATATGGAGTTCACAGGAAGCATTCCAAAAGGTCTGCAGGTGGATTGGGAAGCCATCCTGGAGTTTGACTCGAGTTCCTTTGTAGATTCTGTAAAGAAATGGTTGTACCCATCTCTCAAAGTCAGCACATCATGGAAAAGCTACCCAGATGTCACGTCAACATTTGAGACGACTGGATCAGTTGTTGCTGCTCTGAGCACCTATTCAGACTAAGGGAGATACGTCATTTATTGGTAAGTTGCTGTACATACGAAGGAAACAAAAATCTCTACTCTATTCTGCTGGATATTTTGGGCTTGCTGTTTGTAGTTCAACAAAATTTGGAGCACGTCCTTGTGTGTATGGTTTCCCTCACCTCTCCAATTTTAATAGGAGTATTCAATTATACTAAGACCATGCACTTGACAAAGGGCAACTTCTTAATCTACTCAACAACGAGGTGCGTGCACAATAGTATTGAAATGAGATTCTTCTAATCTTTTAAACCACCAGCACGATAGGATTGAATTGTCGGTGGCTAAAAAGACTAGAACCATCATTTGGGCTGTGGTGCTACACAGGAGGATTGTTCAGTCAACTGTAGCATCATTGGAATTAAAATCAAAGGAATTACATAAATTTTAAGTGGTGGAAGTATGGGATACAGTACTAGCACGTTAACTCATAAGGACATGAATGCAATTTTTCTTTGGTAGTTCCTGTTCATAAGCCCTAAAGCTTCTCTGAACGTGTTAATATATTTCAGCAGTTCTAAGTTTTGCAATGCTTTTTATTTGTGAGAACTATGTGAAATGTGAGGCTATATTTGAGTGGATTTCTCTTAACTTTCCCATATATTCGTTGCATATAGGTTTCATCTGGGATCATTTATCTGGAGAAATTTCGCTGGTGCATTATCTGACTTGGTCCTGCTGCGGATGAATTGATGCGAGATGTTTTACATTATTAACATTCTCCTAGTGTACCATTACTTGTGAATTATTGTATTTTAGTTGTATTGTGTATGATCTGCCCTCTCATTGTTTCCTTTCTTTTAGATTACCATGTTAGATTTCAGGATAGTTATTTGAAAAGAAATGAATAAATGGGTTTTCTAGTCTTTGTTGTCCTTGTATTTTGTGTTTCTTTATGCAGTTAGACGGACCCGTTTCTTCTATAGTTTGCAGGGTGGTGATGAATGAATTAAGAAGTGGGGGTCAAAAGTCTCACTTTTTAGCCCATGTAATGAAAAATGTTGGTTCTGAACCTCTGACCCCCGCTTTGCAAACTTTCCTCCATTTCATTCTGAACGGAGGCTAGTAATCATTTTCAAAGAGGCAAGGCAAATATAGAAACGAGTCGATATCAAACGCATAGTGAGAAGCAATAATTACCAGTGGACTAAACTATATTCTCCCAACAAGTGCAAAGGAGAAAAAAATAATAATAAACATAGTCAAATGCTCACCAGTTTTCATCATTTGGAACAAAAACAAAATCTACCGGGTTAGGTACGATACGATACCTCAGCAGATCTATTCTAAAAAAACTTGTCTGTTTGGTATCCATTTATGGTGTATTTGTTTTGTTGTCTTGTCCAGGAGGACCATATCAAACCAAAAAGTACATTGTCTGAAAAGGATTTGATTAGATGAACAAAATCACATATTTCCTTCCCTCTTTAATAGGATTAACTTCCAAAAGTGTTTTTTGTTTCCACAGAGAAACAAAATCTTATCTAGAAAACGCAAGAGTATGTCGGTTGTAAGAATTGACAGGAAAGGGGAACTAACAGGTGGAATGTCACTCACACGGTTAATTCTGCATTTGAACAAAAGATATGAATAGCTTACTCCACATGAAAGAAAGACCCGTTTATGAACCTTAAAGTTCCTCAACTCGTAAAGAGCTATCACATTTTTCTTGTACTTACCCCTCCTGTGATGGTTCAATAACGCCTTTGCTTCTCCGACTTGTTCTCCAAAGCCATCCCTTTTTCAAGAGCCGATGCTCCTTGTCTTTCCACTGGGTTGGCATGCCTGTTAGAGGACACCGAGATCACTAATTTTGCTCATTTTGAGTGAAATAGAACTTCATAATACAATCTGTGCTAAAGCACAACAAAAAAGAAGGATTTAAAACTCATACATTGCTAGTAACGGGCATTTGCCTTAAGCTCTTATACGTTGTTAGCTGCAGTTATCTTTTACATGATCTAATAGTACAATTTAACATGTCAAAACTTGCGCTATCTTGTAAACTTTGGAGCACTAAAATAGGTAAAATACGAAATAAGAAAATTCACTACTTACTTTTTAATAGTGCCTCTTCTATCTTCCCTTTCATTTTTCCACCTGCAAGGTGATGCTGGACCCTGGATTTATGAGTTCCATTGTCATCAATGTCATCTTCCATGGACATCGCAGCATCTGCAAAAATCCACGTGGCTGTCATCTGCTTGTTCAACATGCGCATTGCATAGTATGGGATTTTCCTTGTGCTGCTTTTGTTTCCATTCAACTTGCTTCGTTCATTGATGAACATTAAACAATCCATTAAACTTAGTCTAGCCAATCCTTTCATGTGATAAGCCTGCGATCTTCGCCACAGGCTCTTTATATGTGGCCTCATTTCACCTGATAAGCATAAGGCTCGAGTTGTATCACTAATAGCTAACTCTGCTTCTCCTAAAATTAAATGACATTGAGCTCTATTGCTATAAAGAACAATCCTTTCTTTTCTTAAGTTTAGTGGACATAAATCTAAAGCCTTTGTGTACTTGTTTACAGCTGCTTCAATCTCACTTGACCAAAATTTCTTGTTTCCTTCACGTTTTAAAACGGAAACCAAAAGCTCTGTTTCCTTCACTTCTTGTTCCGACATGATTTTATCCCTTTTCCTTTTTTCAACTTTCAAGTCCCAAATCTCTTCAATTGCCTTTTGTGATCCGTTTTCGGAGAACCCCACTTGACCATACTTTATTTTAGCATAATCTTGTAAGATTAGTTGCGTTATCATGTCACCCGTTTTTCGTCTTCCTTTGATAGTTCTAAGCTCTACTAAATCAGCAAGAAAAGGAGCTGCAATGTTGGTTACTCTGTTTCTTGTTTTTGGATCCTTGAGAAGTAACAAAAGACTTTCAATTGCCATGAATTGCCATTCGTCGGATGATCTAGAGAGGTTGCAGATATTTTCTACAACTTGTACTAATTGAGCAATGTTTTTTCTACCATCTTCGCTGTCACACAGACTTCTGATTAGGCCAATGCCAGAGAAAGAATTCTGGTTCTGTAATCCACCCCATATATCACATAAATTCTTGAGAAAATCTTCTTTGCATATCAAATTGATGCTTCTTTTCTTTGTAACGAAGCAGTTGAGAAGGTATAGAGACCAGCATTGCATTTGGCAAGCCCAAGACTCTGCTTTTTTATTCTCCATTTCGAATTCTCCGAGACCTTTTTTCATCAAATAGCGATGATATTCGACTCTGTTTTCACTTTTCTTGCCTACAAACTCGCTGTAGATTGTAAAAATGCATTTGGAAGCTATGTCCATAGCTAGCTTTATAATCTCTACTTCATGGACCTTAATGTCTTCAAATGTTCTTCTATGTCGCGCAATGTGACCAAGTGCTCTAACAGACACTCTTTGCTCGACCCAAGTTATCTTACCTCTTAAGAGGTCTATTAATGGCAAAATTACGCCTGATTTAACAGCCAAAACAGAGAATATAGCTTTGTTCATGGTGTAGGAGCCAATGATATGAGCTGCATAATAAGGAACACACACGTTGTGGCCTCTTGAAAGCCATTTTTGGTCACGGGTGCACCTGTTGAGAAGTCTAGCCATGCAATTAAAAACTCCGAGGGACGGGAATTCAGGATCATCAGGTTGAGCAAGAGCAATATTCCAGAGGCATCTTAAGGCGAGAACAAGTTCCACATCTTCAATCAGATGCAAATCTTTGAAGCATTGAACTATTAAAGTTTTTCGTATCGATGGATCTTTTTCTTCCATTGTACCACACAACAAGCAACTACGACTTGTACTGGTGCATTTCATGTTCAAATGCAGGGCAAAGTCTTTTCTTTTTGCTGTTTGAGTAGTCAGAGAATGTTCTTGATGGAGTTTCTATGGCAGGTTGTTAGAGGTATTAGTTTAAGTGCACTGACTGGTGGGCAGTAAGGGTTCATTTTCAGAAGTAACTCTTAGTCAAAGTGTTTTGTCGTTATTCATATATGTCCATCTTACATAAATATAACAAGTTGCAAACTCCCCCACCCACCCACACATAAAAACAGAAAAGAAACAAAAAAGAGAAAGAAAGTGTTTTGACAAGCATGTGGGCTGAATCATGAGACTAGTTGGTCCGACTCTGACCAGAAGTTTTGAGTTGTGAGAGTTGTAGATAGACAAAAAGAGGGGAGAAACGAATAAATAGGAATGATTTTGTACCATTAAAAAGAAGTACCGACTAAGATATCTCTACTGACAAACCATTTCAATAGTATAGGTGTTGCCTTGCCATGACACACGCGGCACGATCATGACCAACATTTTTTTCTCTAGGTATAACACATTCCTTTTCTAACTGAACTTTCCCATCACAATCTTTAATTCTTTGGTATGCTCTATTTATTATTCCTTTGGACTTTCTTCTTTTCAATGCGCGATATGGGTGGTAGAATTTATGATAGCAAGGTTATGATATCAAGGAATTGTTTGATGTAAGGTATAAAGTATAATATTCTCATGATAAAATGTAGGGTTATTTTATCCCAAGTTTGATTGAAGATATTAGGTAGTTCTTGGATTATTATCCCACCATTTTTGCCAAGTGATGAAATAGATTATCTTATACACAAAATAAAATAACTTATTTTCAACGGAACGACCCCGAGCCTTAGAAGAGCCTCCAAGGCAGTCCCTATTTTTTGACCTCATATGTAGTATCCTCGTGGAGTCTAGATTTAACTTGAAAAGCAAACAAAGCAATTGTTTACATTATTTAATGAACCACAAGTACAAATGGGGTTGGTCTCAAGAAAATGCGGCTAACCTATGAAAGAGTTAATTAAAGTATCTTTTTGAGTTGAAGCAGAATTTGCAACTCACTTCAGCATTGCTTTTTATGCCAAAAATAATCATTACAAATCTGGGATATAATAATACAAACATGTTTAGTTCAGATTTTAACATGTGTCTTTACGTCGATATTAAGCACTCCCTTGTTTTACTTTATTTATTTTAATTACTATTTGAACACTTAAATGATTTAAAAAAACAAATTTAAGTGATATTTTTAAATCATAATTTTTTTTCTTTTTGTTTTTAATATTTTAAATTATTAAATATCAGAATTTAAAGTATTTTTATATAGTTTCTAAATGTATATCATCATATATAAGAAATGGGACTAAGCACACACGTTATTGTAAGAAGTATAACCACACACGACCCTTCCTTCATAAATTCAAATAAAATAAAAATATATGGGGGGGGGGGGAGTAGGACATTGAATTGAAAATGAAAGCATAATTAATTATTTTTAAAATCATTCTATTATTATTGATAGAGTATTACTACCCTTGATAGATTATACATACATCTTAAATAAATTATAAATATACAATTAATATTTTTTGGGCCGTGCACCGCACGGGCTATCGATTAGTAGTATAAAAATAAAAGGAAAAACTACATAACACACATACATCACTACCATATATACTATACTTACCTCTAGTTTAATATAATTACACATATTACCACTTTTAATATTTATATCATATGTTTTAAAAGATTTAATCAGATACACAAATTTCTTAAATATAGTATTGGATAATTATCTTAAATTTAAACTCCTTAATTAATGGTCATTAACAAGTCAAATTTTTTCTATTCCCATCTGTCGTCGTTCCCCCACCCCATGTCCAGCCGCCCACTTTCTTTCTTCATTTTCTCCCTCTTTATTCCTTAATTCTCTCAATACATGTTTGCATGTTCAAATCGGTATTTTACATATAGGTTTGTTTTTATTGTTTTATTATTCTCATGTGGTTTTGTATCAGATTAAAATTCATGATGTTCTTAAGTTCAATTTTAAAAAGTTTTACAAATTAGGTTTTATATTTTTTGATTTTGTTGTTTTTCAAACACTTTAATGGCTGATCATTCTCAAAATTGGATGATTCTTGTTAAAGGTACTACACATTAATAATATTATACTAAATCAAACAATTTTTATTTGTTTATTTTTACTCGTGAATTTCTCATTGTAGGGACTGACTCTTCATCCATCAACATTCAAGTCGAGAATAGATCTAAGTATAGGAACGACTCAATCAAGATGGAAGAATTACGTCAAGTTTTAATCAACAGAATAAATACACCATTAGATATGGAACAATGTTGGATACACATTATATATCTAGTTAAGAGTTCATGTATTTGACTTAAAATTATATGTATCTACGAGAAAAAAATTCAGATGCTAAAAAGGGAAGAATTTTGAAATATTTTACTTTTTTTGGATTAATGATAAACAAATAGTCTACCATCGTGATTTGTTCCTATATTCGTGCATTTCAAATACACATAATTATATGTATTGTGCTTATTATGTGTCCGAGATACATGTTTTTGAATATAATGTATGAAACTAATACTTGATACATCAAATTAATAATAGATACATATAAAAAATACATGAAATTAAAATTAGATTATATAAATAGATACAATGAAATTAATACTAGACACGTATAACAAATACACTAAATAAATCTAGATACTTCTATGCTACATATGGACATACATGTATGATGCTCATGTATCTACGTGTTTAGTTGGTTGGATACATCATATATTGATAATAGATACAACAAATTAATTGATTTCTTATTTTAAGAGTAATAAAATGAAATTAATCGAATTACATGACCAAGATATGCATTTTTTTGTCTTTTATTATCAATATTAATGAATTTATTATTTCAAAAAATAATAAAATGAAATATGGTACATGTATTCCAACTCGTGTTTAGGATACACGAGTTGGAATCCGCGAGATACATGAAATATGGTAGAGGAAGTAATATTTGAAACTATCGGGAATTTTAGTAATTGGGACCTAAACTAGTGGAATTTATGTAGTTTGCCCTCAATAAAAAGAGTATAACTTACATAAATCTCATAGTGTAAGACCTAAATTACATTATGTCCCTACTTTTTTTTATTTTACAAAATCCCTTCAAATATCAGTCATCCGGATACATTAATTGTGATACATTATACAACTAGTTTGTTGAGATTAAAAAGAAAATTAAATATAAAATTAAATGTCACTCCCCAAATCATGCAAATCAAATTGATGTCAATTTCTCCCAAATAACAGCTCCAAACAATTCAAATTTCAAATTTTCCTCTCTCAAATTCTCCCCCAAATCATAATAGATTAAAAAAAAGTCGACAATTTCATATAGTTATGTATCATATACGAAAAAACTATGAATATGATATAAACTGATTTATTTATAAAACAGTGTTGCAAATACTTAACAACATGCGATACATCACAACATCTAATACATAACTATGTTATACACATAACTTTATACATAACTATGAATATGATACAAACTATTTTTTTTATTAAACATTAGTGTTTATGTATCAACAGTAATATTTGATAGTGTCTACCAATACATAGCCTTCTACTAGTTGAATAAGGCAGAGTGTATGTGTCGGTAGTAAAAGATAACGAATTTTGTAATATTTGTGTATCCAATACGTAACTATGAACATGATACATAATAATTTGTGTTTTAATAAATTAGGGTTATGTATCAAAACTAATATTTGAAAACGATATATTGTACATGATAAAATTGTAATGTATCATAAAGGTGAAACATACGAATTATACATTAATTTAAGAATCAAAATTGACTAGATACATTAAAAGATCTGACCCATATGTATCAGAAAAAGATGAACAACAAAAAATCGGAAAAAAGGTTAACAAACAGATTTGGTGAAAGCAAAAAAAATGATGAAGAAATCCTTCTACACTTTCTCTTTTGCTCTACATCAACTCCCGTAGCTTTTTCTTTACTTTCAACAATGGCGACGCCCATGGATCTTGACCCAAAGCCCTTACCGGAGCCACAAACAACTCGACCTTTTCCTCCTTTTTTGGGTGTTTTTTCCACAATCGATTTTGAAGTTGAAGATGCATCCTTCTTCGATTAAATTTGTAGATGAAAAAGCTAAAAAAAAACAAAAAAACGACTACCTGATAAAGTAGAAAGAAAAAAATAGATGAAGAAGAAGATGAAGAATAACTATCTCTTCAATAACTTGCAATTGATAAATCAGAAAGAGAAAAGATTTGAAATTCAAAAATAGAGTGATGGAGATAATTGATGATACGTGATTTTAGGCATAAAAAAAGGAAAAAGAAAAATCTTGACGTGATAGATCACAGTGATGTATCCGAAAATGTGAGAGAAATTATGGAAAAGAGGAATTTTTGTAATTTTTTAAAATGGTAAGGAATAATAGAAAATAGGGTAAAGAGGATGTGTAGTTAGGTAATTAATCCATAAAAAGATTCACTCTTCCAATATAAATGGATTGAAAGCCCAACTTTAAATGATTTAACTTTCAAACTTTCTCTTTTATTATTGGTCTTTATCATTGGGCCCAAGCCCAAGTAGTCTATGGGCCTGAACAACCAAAAGATGAGGAACAACCGAACAAGTATATCATTGAAATTTTTTGGAAATCCTTTCACAATCAACGAGAGTCGTGTATATCATCTCTAACAACATACAAGGTAAGTTGTTAAATCTCCCTGTTAAAGAAATTCAATAATAACTCGTACGTAATATTTGAACATAAGATATTTAACAAACTTTTTATTTATTGGTATACGTCATTTTAAATTTAACATTGATATTATATTTTCTATTTCAATTTGTTACTTTCTTGATGGAATAGTATAAACATTTCATCCTTTGGTCTAATCTCAACATAAATAATTAAAAGACTCAAGTCCATATATAGAGAAAAAGAAATGTGAGATTATCAGAGTATCTAAGATTGCATCATATTGAAGTCCCAATGAAGCAAAGTTTTTTTTTTCTAGTTTTACAACACCCAATCGCATTACACTTTTTTATTTATTTAAAGAAAACAAAAGGAGAAACTTTTTTGCATAAATATACTTGGTGTAGTTGATTTCAGGTGGAAGCAAAGGAAATTAAAGGCAAGTTTATGATTGGAAAAATTAGAATAATTGCTCTTGAGTGAGACATAAGGGATATGGTTATTCTATCCCTCCTTACTTTCTTCTTCAACAAGTTCTAGCAACTTATACTATTAACGTGCCACGTCTCTTATAAAAAAAATCCAAAGATTGCAGAAGCAGCTACTTTAGACAAAGAGGAATAATGGAATTAAGGCCCATTATATTTTTTTAAATTTCATTCTGCGAATTAAATGAAATAGGATTAGTATTAGTATAGACTATAGTGCTTTACCACCAAAGTTAGTATATATATAAAATACCCTTAATTCGTTTCACATTCGAGTTTTATGATTACCAAATAATATTCTAGGGGGCAGTAAACTTTTCATTAACGGACTATAGTCAACACGAATTCAAATTTATTATATCAATAAACTACGAATATTGGATGAATATATAAGAAAAAATTTCTTATGATTTTTTTTCCCAACGCAACCTTTTACGTTAAACCTCTTTAGTTGCGACATGCTCGGGCAAAGAAAAGGATGAGTTCGCCGGGAAGGAAAGAAACATAGTATAATACTTTTTCTGTTTTGATTTATTTGTTTCATTCTTTTTAATATATTTTAAGAAGATGTTTTTTTAGCAACGGTTTAATTTCAACTTTCTACATATAATATCACAAGATTAAAGAATATTTTGATATATTTGACATATATTTAATTAAAGATCTCAAGATTTAAAAATCGGTGTCAAATCAAAATATGGAACAAATTGAAATAAAAGACTGTCACAGAGGCGGACTCACGCTATAGAAAGGAGGTGCACGTGCACCCGCTAACTTTCGAAAGAATCATATGTGTATATGTATATCTATTTTGAAAAGCTGGTAGAAATTAGGATATAGTTAACAGTGCACCCATGAAAAGCATAGAAGTGCCCTTGTGCTACTAGTACAAACTAGAGATACCGTCCTTGAGATCAGGGTTCAAATCCAACTAAAGCCCTTTTTTTTATTGTTTTTATTTTAAGTTTAGCTTAGAGCTCATATTTGAGCTATGTTTATATTGGTGCACTCAAAGTCTTCAAATCCTGGGTTCGCCTCTGAAAAAACATAAAATAGACATTTTATAGTTAAATTGTTAACTTATATAGAAATATGTCATTCTTTTTTGGACTGACTAAAAAGAAAAGTAAGTCACATAAATTGGGACATAAGGAGTAATAGTCTAGGCTAGTTACTTTTCAGCAACAACAAATAATAATAACAACAATAACATACTAAAAATATAGTCACGTAGGGGGACTTGAAAATAATAGAATGAACACAAACTTTATTTCTACCTTTGTGAAGTAAGAAAATTATTTATAATAGACCCTCGGCTCCAAAAGGTCTAGCCTAGTTATCAACCATGTAATCAAAACATAATTATTATCGTAAAATTTGAAATTTCTAAAATTTCACCATAACATTCTGAAATTTCATGTGCAGTATTAATTATCTTCGTTATAACGGATAGAAAATCGAGATCGGGTTCCGTCTTATTAAAACTTTAAATTAAAAATAAAAAAACATAGTGCAGGTTTCTTTCATACAAGACGCCGTGTTTTATTCTTTTTTTTCTCCCAATACAGTAAAAGATTAAACAGAGTTGGGGAATGGTCACTGTCCCTTCTCACTTCTGCCAAATCTTGTAAATGGATATAAACAAAGCAGCTGCTTCTTACAGCAACCATTGGGATTCACGCGTATACTATTTACAGTTTCTTCGAATCCCAACATATCAATCATCATTCATAATTCATCATTCACCATAAATATATGCCTCACGTTTCTACTATAGTAAGGTCGTTTGTCTAAATTTTTTTTAATTGTTGTTATAATGAAACATTGCCATATATAAATTGTTGGGTTATGAAGGTGAATAAGGCGTCATGCAGAAGCTTACAGTTTGCAAATTATATAGTTGATAAATTAGATAACAAAAAACTTATACTAAAAATCAAAATATTATTATATCAAAACTAGTATAAAGAAAAATATTGAAACTTTAGAGAGAATAAATCTCTCCATAAACAAGACTTTTAAACGACTACATTGTTGATGTTATTGTTATAGTGTTAGAAGAAACAAATCTATATTTATAGAGTCCTAAAACCTTTTCTTACTGAAAAATAACTAGCTATTCCAAAACCTTTTCCTAAAAGGAAAAAATAAACCAAATATGAAAGAATATTATATTTTCCTTTCAGGAAAAGTAAAAACATTTATGTTAATGTTTTGTCTTTTCTTTAAGGAAAAATAAATCTTAAATTATGGTAAGAAAATCAGGGCAAAACTCTAACATAAATAACATATAGAGAGTAATAAACAAACAAAAGTCTAGTGAAACTTCATGACTTAAGATTGGAAATAATAGAATATATACAAATCTTACTCCTATCTAATAAAAGTAAAAAAACTGTTTCGGAAGACCTTCGGTTCAATCAAGGTGAGGTGAAAGAAGTGAAAACAAAAAGCTAATAGAGAATATATAGTACAGAAAAGGGTCAAAACTACCCTCAAACTATTCGAAATAGAGCAAATATACCCTTCATTTCATTTTTGGCTCAACAATACCCTTGACATTAACATAAGAGACCACAAATACCCTCCAACTTAACAGCCCCGTTAACCTCATGACGTGGCATCTAATGTGGAAAAAATAAGCCACATGGCTCAACACATAAGCGTCCTGTGGCAAGGGTATTGTTGAGCCAAAAATGAAATGAAGGGTATATTTGCTCTATTTCGAATAGTTTGAGGGTAGTTTTGACTCTTTTCTCTATATAGTATAAAATAATAGCGTTATAGCATATCAGATGGTTGTTGTACATAAATTTGGTTGTACCTTTTTTTGCCCACTTGTATATCATCCAATTATTTTACTATTGGGTGAGTTGTCTATTTCTTTCCTTGTATCTGTCTTTAGCTACTTTTTTGCTCAATTACAATATATCAATTCAAAGGATTTAGCTAGGCCAACTGTAAAATTAATAATTCTGGGGTTCAATAGTATAATATGCCAAGCAAAAACTGGGACATAAACAAATTGTCATGGACCCATGTCCACCAATCATCAAATACTACCGTTACCCCCATCATATCATCCAGAACACGGGCACCTATGATTAAGTGAATATATAGATATAGGAAAAAAAAATTGACTATTTATTTTTTAAATAAGATAATTTTGTCCTTTGTTTTATTTTTAGAACAAAGATGCATTTATTAGTAGCTCAAACATACAGTCACAGTTAGTCAAATAGTTCAAATTTCTGTTTTGATTAACAATTGCTTCAGCTCGAAAGGAATATGGTCAATTTTTCTTATGAATAAGTCATAATACAAACAATTTTGTCATCTATTGCCTGTAACTCAAAAGCAAAATCGACCATTGGTTTATTCTAGATGGAGCAACAGTAGAAAAAGATAACAGTAAAAAAATATCTCCTATTTTAATTTTAATTATCTTTTGCAAAAAATATCAAATGATTAAATCTGCTGTTATTTTTCATTCCCAAAATATGCCCTCCCTTTGATTGTTATCGATCTTAGCTTTGACATTTGTCATAGTAGAGTCACACGTATGTAAATAAATGATCCAAATAATTGAAAAGACTCAAATTAATATACTTATGAATAATTGAATAATGTTTAAACATTATGTAGCTTCCACCATATCAGCCAAATCTAACCCATGTTCTCCAAAGCCATTAATGGAAGGAGTATATTTGAAACAAAAGAAAATGACTTAATTTTATGAACATAGGGCAAATATAAAATAAATCACTTATATTAGGTGTATATTTGGGTTTTTTTTTTCTCTATCTATTTTGGGTGTAAGTGATGAGTTCAATTTAATATTGTGTTTTCTCTCTTATAGGCGCGACCAATAAGGCAAGGTCAATGTTGCTGTCTTTCAGTACTTCCTTGGTCACTAACACTAATTAAGTGGGCAATATTAAGAAAGCATATACACCCTAGCTCAGTCTCGCCAATAATGGTGGCCTTTAAAATTCAATGTTCAAACCTCAGTACATCTAAATTTTAATATTATGACATTTTTAAAATCTATATTATGGATTTACCCGTATAACTGAAAAATAGTACTATTTTCAAGGAAAAAAGAACAAGTAAACGGTCATATTACGATCTAAATAAATTGAAGAGCCTAAATACTTTGTGAGATGGTGACAAAAACTATTTTTGTTAGAAAATTTCAATAAAAAATGGTTAACTATAAGAAATATAATTTCGTTTTCAAAAAGATTTTATAAAAGAATGTTACGTGACTCGAAAATAGTTGGAAAACACCGTTAGGGTCCTACCATTGTCGGTGCCAATTACTTGTTAATCTTCTCCACAATCATCGCTTACGCGTATGGACTTGATTTACTCGTGACCCAAACGGGTCCTACATCTAGCCATGTTCCAGCTGTAACCTTTGCCTTCCATCGAATACAACAAATCAAACCTCCAGCTGCAGAAATCACCTAGACCCAAAACACCTGACGTGGTTAGCCCATTACCTAATCACATGGCCTATTGGGCCCATTTTCTCTTTCTAAATCCAGCCTGTTAAGAGGTTCATTTTGTATGTTTTTGCATGGACCCACCCAGATGACGACCCTCCTCTAGCCGTTATGCCTTTTAACTTGCCTACTTATATGCACTCAACTTCACACTCTTTAGACACAATCAATACATTCTCTCTTTTTCTCTTCCTATTACTCTCTTTCTATATTTTCTTTGATTAATATTAGCCACCATGGATAGGAAATTTGTATTTTTAGTTTCAATTTTGTGCATTGTAGTAGCAAGTGTCACGGGTCAGACACCCGCGACAGCACCAGCCAAAGCACCCGTAGGTGCTAAGGCTGGTACTACTCCACCCGCTGCTGCACCAACTAAGCCCAAATCACCTGCTCCCGCTACAGCACCAGCCTCGGCCCCACCTACAGCTGTTCCTGTTGCTCCAGTAACCGCTCCAGCCACTGCTCCCACTACCCCTGTTGTTGCTGCACCCGTATCAGCACCAGCTAGTTCGCCACCAGTTAAAGCACCAGCAAGTTCTCCACCAGTGGCTGCACCAGTACAATCTCCACCAGTAGCTGCACCAGTACAATCTCCACCTGCTCCAGCTCCGGAGGTAGCTACACCACCAGCGGTTTCTACTCCACCGGCTGCAGCTCCAGTTGCTGCACCTGTTGCTTCGGAGACAACCCCAGCTCCGGCTCCCAGCAAAGGAAAAGGAAAGGGAAAGAAACACAATGCATCACCAGCACCTTCTCCCGATATGATGAGCCCACCTGCACCTCCTTCCGAAGCTCCTGGACCTAGCATGAACTCCGATTCACCCAGCCCATCTCTTAACGATGAGGTACGATCTCTTCCTAATTTTTCTTAAAAGTTTTAATCTTCTATTCCTGTATGGATCATTAGTGCCAATCCAGATCTAGTTAGTAATACATACAACCAGTTACTGCTCATAATATAGTAGTACAAGTTTTAGCTTATCTGCATTCTCGTAATTCCAAATGAATATGATTTACGCTAATTGCATACAGCGGATCTAAAGTTCATTTGTCAGAACTCGATAGCTTTGATCAAATCCTAAATTTATTTTTAGAAATTTAATTAATATATAACAATTCTAAGATCCATAAGTTCAAATTTCGGGCAATAATTGTATATGTGCAATAGAGAACATTTACATTTTATTGATTCATACTAATTGGTATGAATATGGTGTCGTAGTGTATGTTAGCTTCGTCGATGCGGAGTGACGTAAGTCAACCTAAAGACATTTACGTTTACAGCTTTCATAATTTGGTCGGGTCCATCAGTTGTTCATGATGACTTATGAAGATGTGACTTTAATTTTTACATTGACTTACCTTCAAATGCCTGTTAAGTATTTCTGTGTTGGGTAACCCGGATTACTCACTAAAAATGATTTTTTATCGTTTAATCATTATTTATATTTTTTTAGGCAGTTAACACTTTTAGTAAATGTTTCTAAAGCAGATAGCGACACTATTTGATTTTTTTTTTTAACATTCTTTATCAATATAGAGCTATTTTTGTTATATTGAATGGCATACGGTGTCGGTGGAAGATCATTAATGGCGTAGATATATTAGCTCGCTGCACAGTGACAACCAAAAGATTCTTGCAATCTTCTTTAATTGTAGTGTTCACTTCAAAACCAAACAGTAATAAGTTGGACAAAGAAACATTAAAGGTCACTAAGCACGAGGCAACACAATAATGTAGGATCAATCAATGCACATGCACGGCTTGTACTGTGTATTTGCATTATTTTTATCACTACAATACATATTGTGGATCTGATTTAATCTTTTAATTATTTAAAAATTAATAACAAAGATATTAATATATTGTGGGGATCTAATGCAGAGTGGAGCAGAGAAATTGAAGATGCTGGGAAGTTTGGTAGCTGGATGGGCTGTGATGAGCTGGCTCTTGTTCTAAAGAGCTTAATTATTTTGTCAAAAACATATTTTGTCCAGTATTTTGATATTTGACATGTATAATTATCTTTTGGTTATTTATGGTGCTTTATGGTCAAAGGGGTCCTCATTTGGATCTGCTTAGAGATTTGGCCACATTGGCTCCTTTCTTTATATTCTTTCGTGGAGTGTAAGGGTCGAAGATTTGTACTAGTCTTCACTACTTTACTCCTTTTGGACTCGCACTTTCCTCTATTATATAGATTTCATTTGTTTATTTGTCGATTTCTCATCTCACTACTTACTCTGCACTCTGCTTTTAATGCACTTTATTTATTCATTACCTTCCCCGTTTTAATTTGTTTGTGTTAATATGATTAGATATAAAGTTTAAGAAAATAAAAAACTATTAATATCAACATTACTAATAACAATATTACTAATTTACTATATTTAACAACTTTCTTATGCATACTATCAAACGGCTGCTTATTAATTTTTTTGTGAAGGGGTATCTGTATAAAATAGTTTATTATAAGAAGTAAATAATAATACAAATAAGTACTTAGCCTTTGTAGCAATCATCTAAGTTAGTCGAGTTTGTTAAAGAATGACAAAAGTCACATATCGGTGGTTAATGAGATGAGTAGACTCCTTATAAGGCTTGGGCAATCCTCCTCCCTTTGAGCTAACTTTTGGGGTGTGAGTTAGGCCCAAGACCTAATTTAACATGGTATCAGAGCAGGGCATGTCTCACACGATGTTGGGTCCCCCAAAATTAAAATTGCCCACGCACCAAATGCTAAGCACTGGGCGTGAGGTGGGGTGTTAAAGAATGACAAAAGTCCCACATCAGTGGTTAATGAGATGGGTGGACTCCTTATAAGGCTTGGGCAATCCTCCTCCCTTTGAGCTAACTTTTGGGGTGTGAGTTAGGCCCAATACCTAATTTAACTTTGAATCAATCTTGGGCAAAAGTAAATTAAAGTAACTCTAAACTTTATCTGTATATTAAACTTTGAATCAGTCTTGAGCAAAAGTAAATTAAAGTAACTTGTTGATTACTTAATGCATAAGAAAGAAAACCATAATAATTTAACAATAAACGTCTCTTGTACGTATCAATTTTATCATGCGGTAACGGGGTAAACATGAGGCTACAACAAAAACCTTTTATACTCCTTCGGTTTAGGAAAAAAAAACACAACTCTTACCATGTTTCCTGATTTCAACAATACGTTTTCCCTTTGGTTATATCTATTTTTATACATTACTCTTCGTCATCACTCACCAGTTCTTTTTATTTACGTGTCTTACGAAAGAGAACACAGAACAACAAAGGAATTCACAGCTGACGAAAATAAAACACAACTGATATTGGTAATTCGATTTTTAATCGAAAGTAGAGATTTTTTAAATGGAAATATACACTTCGGTCATCTAGTCATACCAACATGGCTGAAGTATACATTACCTCACTTCGACAGTTTATGTTGTGTATAGGTATATATAGTATATATGAAATATACGGTATCTAAATGTTGTGTATGTATTTTGTAAACTAGATAGCCCAAATACGTCGGGCTGTAATTTACTACACAGCCACAATTGATTCTTGGCCCAATTGAAGGATTACAGTTTGGACAAATTACAGAAATCACATACTTTTAAAGCAAAATTACAATCTATCCCTTAACACCAGTTGTGTATTTTTAAAGGCCAGAAGTCTGTGGACTTTAGCCTAATATAAGCAGATTTGAATGCAAGAAAATAACGAAATCCCTAAGAAGTAAGACTCCTAAACAGAATTCCAAAGACAACTTGAGATTAGCAGAGAACAGTGTTTGATTATTTTCCACCAAAATCTAGAACTGTCGGACAATATTACAAGCTCTAACTAATTTTCCTAATGCAAGTGCTAAAGTCACTGTCTCAATTAAGCATACCCAAAAACATGGGATGTAATCACAGCAAGCCCAATCTTAATGCTTCATAGAGCAAACCCAACAATCCAACACTTCCTAACGGAAAGAAATGGGGAAGGCTATAGCTTGTATAAGGGCTAAATATTTAAGCTCCGACTAAAAGGATACAACATGATCTCAGTTTTCTGCTGATAACATATATCAATTATCTATGCTTGAGATACTTTTGTTTTTTACAAACCAATTGGGGAAGGTAATTCCCCGTGAAATGAGGTATACAATGAAGGCAATGTATGCACCCGTAAATGCAACTACAACAGATGTAAACAACATCCCACTGACTGCAGAAGATAAGGAGTCCATCAAAAGATAGCCATTAATCAGCATAACCAGCACAGCCACTAGCCATGATATCACCTAAAAGGAACAGAAGAAACATTAGATGTAAGCAGTATAAGAACCATTAAGCATGCAAAGTTGGGATCACAGAGAAATTACATTCCCCTGACACAAATATTCATTCTAAGAGACGATGAAAATCCCAGACGATTGTGTCTAACAAAACATGTGACAGTATGATTTACCAGGCATAAATTAATATTTATCTATTATTATGAAAGCTGATAAAATCAACAAGCAAGGCACTCAATCTGCATAACTATGGGTCTACGTCTATAACAGGTCCATGGAAACTATTCATTCAATTGAATCAAGATAAAATAAAAAGTAGGAGACTTTATCTCCCAGACAAGTAATAATCTAAAATGATGTGAATCAGACAATTCCCACATCTTAATGTATTTCGTTGATACTCTATAAAGGTTAGCAAAAAGACGGGACATAATCAGACAAATAACAGAAAGAAGAAGGTGCTCCAAGTCCTAAGATCTAACAATGACACCTCATTCTCAACAAATATACCAGCAGATTCTGTCTAGGTCCAAGAGTATTTAGATTTCATACAAACTAGGAAAAAGTTAGGGCATCACAACTTCAGTGGAGAAATGCACCATTTAAAGAACACATCAAAGAGTGGGACAAAAGGCACCTCTAACTTCAGCCCATTGTCCACATCCAAATTAAAAGTTAAACTTAATTAGGTATTCCTTTTCTTTTAAGAAAATCCTGTATAAATAACTATACTATCTGGTGGTATCGAAATAAGTTAAAGATCTTGATAATTTAAAGGTAAAGATATTCTGATCCCCCAACCTGTTGTAAAATGATGACAGTTATTTTTGTGGATAAATTACAAATTCAAGAGGAAAAGAATAAGTAATAGATCCAATTCTAACTTGTGAAAAAATGAGTCCACTCAAGCAGAACGTTTGAAGATATGAACATACCTTCATGGTAGAGCCAATCTTGAAAACACCCATGATTTCTTCTCTGGATACAAGACAAAGAAGGGGGATCAGTGCAAAAGGTATTTGGACACACTGAAGAACATTAAGCCACTCGTTCAGAACATCTAATGATTTCTCAGAGGTGTCAAAAGCAAGAGCAACGATCAGAGTTGGGACGATGGCACAACTTCTTGTTATTAACGCTCTCTGCCATTTTTTCAACCTCATGTGCAGAAAACCTCCCATGATAAATTGTCCAGCATAAGTGCCAGTAATAGTACTACTCTGTCCAGCAGCCAACAATCCAATAGCCCAGATATAAAGGATGGGGAACGATCCCCCACCATACTTATCCTGAAGATATTGACCAGCATTTTCTAGGCCAATGCTATTGGCTATTTCACTACCATAAAATGACTTTGCGAACACTGTTGTAACAAACAGATTGATCATGAATGAAATTGCCAAGGCAATTGTCGACTCTATGGAGTAGTACTTAAGTGCTTCTCGAACTCTGCCAGTCTTACGGTTGTCAATGTCTCTGGACTGCACTAAGGCAGAATGTAGAAACACATTGTGAGGCATGATAACACACCCTACAATTCCCACTGCCTGCTTTATTGTCCTGGAGCTCAGTTTTGGAACCACCACACCTGCAGTTACAATTGATCAGGAGAATTTAAGGCCATGCATAAAAGTGGTTTATGATTTGGACACTTGAATAGTGGCAGATATTAATATTGCAGTTATATTTTGTGCTGCATTTTCTCACCAACAAGAAGTTCAACTCCATTAGGTTTCGTCTCTCCAAACATCCACGCAAATGAGACCGCCATAACTGCAATAAGGACGGCAAAGAGTGCTTCCAGCTTCCGCACTCCATAATTCTCAAGAAATAAGAATACAAAGCTGCATAAGAAAAGGATTGGAAAGGCGGTTCTTGAGCTCAATAGGCAATTAAACAGTCGACTAAATCATTATTGTGCTTGTTTATTCAAAGGAAAAGCGAAAACTGTTTTATAATAAAAGAAAAAGAAATGAAGGAACCACATATGGTTCCAAATTCTAGATAATATACAATGCAACATTGGATGGAGACAATTATTTTTAAAAAGTCAATCATTCAACTATACTTCAATCCAACTAATTGGGCCAGCTACATGAATCATCTTTATCCATTTCACAGATCATTATAAAATA
This sequence comes from Solanum acaule, assembly GCA_036250505.1. NCBI lineage: Eukaryota > Viridiplantae > Streptophyta > Magnoliopsida > Solanales > Solanaceae > Solanum > Solanum acaule. The sequence continues at coordinate 23,377 of JAJOOR010005742.1, forward strand.
ATTAAACACTAAACTATAGTGCGTCACTATTTAACTATTTAACCTAGCAAAAGTATAACCATTTCTTCTCCTCCACTTCTCCATTAGTTATATTTAAGTACATACAAGAAGTTACGGAATCAAAAGGCGGCAACAAGCAAAGGCCTTTCGTGAGTCAAAGCTCAAATGAATTACAACCTGTGTCTCAATTTAAGCGTCTTTACTTTCCTTTTTAGTCTGTCACATAAAAGATTGTCTCTTTACACATCAATTCCAACATTGTAACAGATGAGTTAAGACCACGGGATTTCTTAAACTCTGTGCCGAGTGGCTCAGACAAATTAAGACACTTATATTGGGACTGAGCGAGTACTGTTATACTGAATATATTAACAATCAAAGCTTTCAAATGTCTAAAAGAATAATAATTCATGAAAAAACAGAGCGAAAAAGTATAACAAGAGAGAAGAAAAAAGAAAATACCAATCAAGAGCAGTGATAACAACACCAGACCATAGAGGCAAGAACCCTCGACTCAAAATCTTTATCGCAATCGCACTTCCAATAACCTCTTGAATATCAGCCCCAATTAGAGCCAATTCCGTCATGACCCACAAAAGCAATCTAGCCCATTTAGGATACTCATCCCTACACAGCTCAGCCAAATGTCTAGAAGTAGCGACACCCAAACGAGCCGCTAAAAGCTGAACAAGTAATCCCATAGCCGTAGCCCAAAAGAGTAGCCATAACAGAGAATACCCAGCAATAGCCCCTGCCTGAAGATCTCCTTCAAGATTTCCCGGATCCAAAAAGGCTATACTCATCAAGAAACCCGGCCCAGTAAAAGCCCATAGCTTTTTCCAGGAAAAAGGAGGAGTTTTGGTGAAATCATCATCGTCGTGTTCTTCGTCGACACCGATAATATGGACTTTGTCGGAGTAATCATAGGCAGATTCTTCCTCGTTGGAATCGAGTAATCGGTCGGCCAACAATTGGTGGTGTTCTTCTTCATCGTGTAGAGGCATTTATTTAATTTATAAGTATTAATTAATATTACAGAGAAGATAAACGGGTGAAGAAGATTTTGCGGTTAAAAGTTACAGATGGGTTCGGTTCTTTATAGTGGGAGTCTTTGGATCTTTTCTGGTTTTTCTTTTCAGACGATAAAGACCAATTATGCTTTGAAAAATACCGTCACGCTACTCTTTTCTATTGAACCTATTTTTCTTTTGCTTTTTTGTCCCTTTAATGTGAGTGTGAAGTTAGCTAAGAATAAATAAAAACTCTCTCTCCGTCTCAATTCATGTGTTCGCTGGTTAGGTTGCAAATCAACGTATTAATCAAAATTTTATCGTTTGACTTTTAAAAAGAAAATTATGATAATTAAAAAGAAAAAAAAAAGATAAAGTATCATTTATTTTATTCGTCTATTTTAATTTAAAAAATTAGTAAAAGAATGTTAGTATTTTTTTTCCACTTTTATCCTTATAACTAAGTAATCACTTCTCAAATTACTTGAATTCTAATAATCTTATTAACATTTAGAGTATTATAATTAATAAAAGCAACTTAATATAAAATTATTCTTAAAATTTTGAGTATTATAATTAATAAAAGCAACTTAATATAAAATTATTCTTACTCAATCTATGTTATCTTTCTTCATGACAATTGACAAATAGTATATAGTTTTGATGTTTTCTCTAAGATTGTGCTGGTCTTTTTTTTTTTTTGTTTTAAATTTTCCTTGCATATCATGTTATGAAATGCTAGTGGATTTGAGCATTTGGCATGATGTTTTTGTTGACATTGTAGTTACTTAGTAGTAGATAGTTTTGAGTTTGGATAACTAGCAGTGTTTGCTGTGCTATTATTTTGTAGTGTTGCTCTTGGTAATTAATTAAATGAATGGTTAGTTACCAAAAAAAATTAGTTTAGGGGTTTACAAAAGAGAACCTTATTGCTGAAATCCGTTCATCTCCTTCGGAATAAGCCATTTTATTAGTCCACAAAAAGAAGAAGTATGATGCAAGATTATATTGAAGTCACTCTCATCAAGATTATGGTGTTACATGACACATCTCTACAATATCAAGATAAATCTTGTCTAAACATGTATAGTGTATAAAAATAATAATTTATATCCAAGTACATAATTTAACAATTTTAATCTAATTATTAGTATAGTTAGTGAAAACCATATGAAATCAAGGCTCAAATTCTTAGTAAAAACAAAAATATTACTCGATGATTTCTTCATATCAGTTTAAGCTTAGTATAAACTATACATTTATTGTTGCCAGAATAAATGTCTCCTCCGATGCTCCCACTGATGAAGATAGAAATGGAGCACAAAAACAGTCTTGTACAAAGCCCAAATCACAAGAGCCCAAGCTGATACAAGATACTCGTCCAAAGCCCAAAACTTACTCACACTTAGATAAAATCTCTTAAGTGTATTTTCTATTTACACAGCTGTAAATAAATAATTGTATTTATCTTTTCTTTTCTAATTTTCTTTAGTAAGTTTGTTACAAAGTTTGTTACAGAAAGAAGGTTCTGGAGTAGGTTTTTTGTTTTGTATAAATAGATAGAGCTGTACAGGATGAATAGA
>JAJOOR010005743.1:0-40793 GCA_036250505.1 Solanum acaule
GGATAAAAAATAGTAATAATATTATTCACTTTCTATTTTTTTCAAGAAAAAAAATATTGTAAGCACGAATTTCAAAATACACAATTGATTTTATTGTACTAGTTAATTGACATTTAATATTATTGATTCATTATAAAATTTATGATTACCTGATGTAAGTTAGCATTCATGAGTGATTTGTATATCGATTTTTTTTTAATGTATATGTTTATAAGTATTCAAAATTGATGATATTATAGTACGTTTTAAAAACCTATTCTACATAACATAAAAGAATAAAAAGTTTAAGTATAATAAAAGATTCTTTAAGTATGAAGATTTATTCTTAATAAAATAATATATATATATATATATATAAAATAATATGATCATTATTTTAGTTAAATGGGTTTAATGAATCAAATTAGTCTATTATTAAAAAAAAGACTTTAATGACATGTCATGCCAACTAGGAGAGAGTGATGCTTTTGAAGTGTCAAGTATATTTGGAGGAAAATAGTGATAGTTGAGTGATATTTTAGTCCTAAATGAAACATAAATGACATTTCAGGGCAATTCCCTAAAACTTAGTGACCATTTAGGGAATTGACTCTTTAAAGTCTCTATTGTCCCTTTTCCCTCAAGGTTACAAGTTTGGCTTCATGATATTTTTCCATCTTTGATTTTGGTCTTGATTGCTTTATAGTCTACTGTCCGCCTAACAGCCTAACTGTGCTAACACTTTTTTCGTCTTTTTTTCTTGGGAGTTGGGTGATTAGATAGCACAGCGAGGACAAAAGTTCCTCATGCATAATGTTTTTTCCCCTCTTTTGATAAATTATAATGTTTTGGTGCCTTAACAGTTAGAAAATTACCTTTTTCTATATTCATTTATTTTATGGTAGTGGATAAAAGTGCCCCTAAAGTGTCAGTAGGACATAGGTTGTTCTGATGGTTAGATTTTTTATTCCGGGGAAGTAAGGAGCATATGCTGAAGACCAGATGGAAGCTTAGGACTAAAAGAGTCGCAAATCACTGTTCAGGGACTAAATTGCTCGTCTTATGGAAACATTACCTACTCCAGCAAAGTTTCTATTTCCACCCCTTCCCTAGAGTTCCTCCCACTAGTTTGTTACAAGGTTGCAATCTTTTCTTTTCTTTTTTAAGCTGTGCAGTGTAAGGTACTAAATAATTTCTTACTAGTGCAAACTTTGCGCCTTCTGTTTTCCTTATTTCCTTTTCCGTTGACTATTGATCTGGCCAATGAGTTTCCGTAGTTTTGTGTCAAGTAGCTTGAATTGCTGTGCCACAGGTTGATGCCGTTGTGTACCTGGTTGATGCATATGACAAAGAGCGCTTTGCAGAGTCAAAAAAGGAACTTGACGCGCTTCTTTCTGATGAAGCCCTTGCTACTGTCCCCTTCCTTATTTTGGGAAACAAGATAGACATACCATATGCAGCCTCAGAAGATGAACTGCGTTATCACCTTGGCTTGACCGGTGTCACAACTGGCAAAGGTAAGGTGAATCTTGCTGATTCTACTGTTCGTCCTTTGGAGGTATTTATGTGCAGTATTGTACGGAAAATGGGGTATGGCGATGGATTTAAGTGGGTATCTCAATATATAAAGTAGATTATGCCATAGAAGTTGAAAGAGGTGGCATCCTGGTTATGCTGTAGATCAGCATTTTTGGAAAAAGATTGGTTTCACCAGATATTTATTCATTTGTTTTCGAATTGATCAGTCTTCTATAACTATTTTGTATCCTTTGGTATCTATGTAGTTTGATGAGAAGATACTTTTGTTTCTGTAACATTTACATGTAGCTGGAAATTTCTATCTACATATTCTTGACTTAAAATCATACCTATTTTTCTTTTTTTCATATATTGTTCAAGTGTGTCCTGTGAAAATATGACTAAAACGAAACAATCATACAATACTTTGTTATTTTGAAAACAATGCTGAGAAGGGGGACTCAATTTTTCTTTTTTCTGGCAATCGAAACACTTGATTAATTAAAAGTGAGAAAGACTGAAGTTTGATACTTTCAAAGGTTTAAAAAAGTCTTTACATTAAATTAAACCCAAATCAAAAAAGGTGCTAGACTTGGTGTAATTCAACAACTAGGGTCCGGGGAGGGGTGGATGTGAAGGTAGAGGTTATTTTTGATAAACCCTCGGCTCAAAAGGTGCTAGACTGCTAGTAGATAAACTAAATACTGAATTTAAAACTGTGCATGTAGGGCAAGGAGAGAATAAAATGACAAATGGATAAAATTACAAAATTTTCCCAGCTAGCAGTGGTAAATACTTTTCTTCCTCATGTGTACAATGATATTGGAACAAGTTCTTTTCTTTTTTTGTTATCCCACCATACCTGCATTGGGGATAATCTGAATTCACGTCGTGTAAGGCCCATTTAAGGAGGTAGTGCTCCCAACAGGATTTTTTTTCCATACCAAGGATTGAACCCGAGATTCTAGTTATCCCACCACAATCTTTGTCGGTATAGGAGCAGATTCAGATTCTGCTGAGCCAGTGGCATAACATTTCAAAGTATTCTCTTTTCTTTATAGAACTCTTACTACAAATCTCCTAAAATTCAACAACTCAATGCTTCATATTTCACTGGAATTGGTTGATTATATCCAGCTTGAGACAACATATTCCCAACTATCGCAAGCTCTCTGCAGAACGCCCCTTTGAACACTGTCGCGTTTGTAACGTTTGTGTTACTACATAATGCAGTATTGCACACATCTGAATCAAGAGATTCAGGTACAGATCGTTGAAGTTCTTGAATTTTCTGAACTTCTTGTTGCATTACAACTGTGCCAAAAGTTTCAGTTCTTGATTGTTGTTGTTCTTGATTTAGCTGAACTTGTTGCTGCATCAGTTGCAATGCAGCAGCAGCTTTCTTTCTCTGCTTCTCAGCTGCTTCTTCCTCCTTGATTGTCGCCATCAAACTAGCGTAACCCCTCTGTATCAGTCTATAGAGCAGTAAAGCTGACATCTTTGCTCTATCCCTTACAGAATCTACATCTTGTTCATCTGCAAACTCACACCTTTCTATGAAACTCGTCGATTTGTCAGGCTTGTGTCTTAAAGTTAGCAACAAATGTGCTCTTTCCAGTTCTGATCTTGAACAACCCCAGTTTAAACCAATCAATGCATAGTAATCCACATTCCCCGTTTCGCCATTTGCAACCCTCTTCTTCAATTCTTGAATTTTTGTAGCCAAGGAACAAAGTCTCCCTGGAATCTCCCTGTATTCCACATTTTGACGCTTCCATATTGGTCCTGGTAGTTTCCTATCACGTAGCATTGAATTGTACAAGAGTTTTAAGTGCTCCAAATCATGAAGACTATCAGGCAGGCATCTTATGGTTTCAAATAGTGCAGCTCTAGTTCTAAGAGCATCAATACAAGAAGGGTCCAATGCTAGCGTTCGATTGCAATCAGCTATTGCCTCTGTAATTCGACCAGAAGAATGATACGCTGATGCTCGATGCATATAGCATTCAGCCATAAACCCCTGAGGGGCACCACGACGACCATCCACAATTTTTGAAAAATGCCTAATAGCTTCTGAGTAAAGACCAGCATCAAGAGCTGCAATTGCAGCAGTTTTTCGTCGTAGGAGTAGCTTGATATGACTGAGAAGTTGAGATATTGTTTCTGACTCGGTTATTGGCAAAGCTGTGCAGAAATTTTTGCTTGAGATTGGAAATTTGGCAAACGAGAAGCTATCTTCAGACCAACAAATGCTCTCACGTCGAAATGCATCCGTAGCAAGGCGTTTGCCAGTTTGTAACAGAACCATTGCATCTTCCATTAGACCCAAATGGCAACAAGCTTGTCCTAAGACCAAGTACCTGTTAAGACATGATGTAATTAAGAAATTAAACACATGTTCCCTCTAAAAGCTTCAACTTTCAAATGAGACGATCACACAACAAGAATTCATAGGTATAAAACTAAAAAAAGCAACAAATCTTTCCAAGTGTTCAACCCATAAAAAAGAATCAGACTCAGGGCGTGTTAAAACATTAATATAATCAAGTAACTCAAAGTGCACTCTCTCTAACAGCTTACCTCCATTGACCTTCTTTATTGCAATTCTTGTAAAGACTAGCCATAACCTTCTTCTTCAAATAAGATATAGAGAAGCACTTGAAGTTAGGTTCATCACCATAAGAAATGAGCCTGATTTGCTCCTTTGAGCTATCAAATGAACCAGAAGAAGAGGTAGATGATGTGTCATCACTAGGCATTTTCAGACTAGGAATATAATCTTTTAGCATATAAGCTACATCCTTAAAACACCTTAAATAAAGCAAAGATCGAGCCTTTAACTCTAAGGCTAATTCAAAACGCGGAGATATTGCAAGCGCAGCTTCAACAAGGGCAAGAGCTGAAGAAATCTCATTTGGTTCTTGAGTGGCCATGAGAATTTTGGCATCTCTGATATATCTTTCCACAATCTGACAAAAACATATACAGAGCATAAGTACGAGTTTAGGATTTTGAGTTCATGAGTACCAGATTCTAGAAGATACAGCTTAAAAAATACACAGTTTGAGCCCAAGCTACTGGATTCTGCTGAATACAATGGCAAAGCTCTAACTCCGCCTCTTGCATTACTAACTATGTATGCAACTATCCATGAAAGTGAATGAAATCAATAACGCCTTTTTTAAACACAAATATAGAGTTTGAGCCAAAGCTACTGAATTCTGCTGAACACATTGGTGAAGCTCTAGCTCCGCCCCTTCATAACTAACTATGTATGCAATTATCCATAAAAATGAATGTAATGAAAAAGGGTCAAATCAAGAATGTGTCTTTAAAACACAAATACAAGGTTTGAGTCAAAGTTACTAAATTCTGCGGAACCTATAAGCGAAGCTCTAGCTCCACCTCCGCTTAACTATGTAAACATGAATGAAATGAAAATGGATAAAAATAGAAAATGTGATTTTTAACACAAATACAAGGTTTGAGTCAGAGCTACTGAATTCTGCCAAATCCATAAGTGAAGAAGCTCTAGCTCCCCCTTGCATAACTAACTATGTATCCATCAAAATGGATAAAATCAAGAATGTGTTTTTCAAGCACAAAATACAAAGTTACTGAATTCTATGGAACTCGCAGATAAAGCATAACTAACTATGTATGCAAATGTAATCATCAAAAAAAGTGAATGAAATGAAAAGGGTCAAATCAAGATTGTATTTTTATGTTACCTTTTTGTTGCTAACCCACCAGGGCTTTTTTTCTCTAGAGGCAAGAAATGGAGGAGATGCAGCCATTGTTAGATCAAGAATCAAAATTTCTTGATTTTTTTTTGGGGTAATGGTATCTCTGTTTACATTAATATTGAGGAAGTGCATGAATATACAGTGCCAGCTTTAGAGAGAGAGAGACAGAGAGCTTTTGATCCTTCTGTTTCATTGCTGGCAAACCACGCCAGAATCTCTCTCTCTCTGTAAAGACTTAACTCCCCCTCTACACTCTACAATTATAGACTCATCACATCTAATTAATTAGTTTTATCTCAATTTGACTTGATACCGAGTTTAAGTAATTTTATAGTGTTAAATCAATTAGTTGTTATTAGTTTCGATGGTGGTATGGACTTTAAATACATTTACAATGTTAATTGTCACTAAAAATATATATTTAGCGACAATTAAGCTTAATTAATTACAGCTAAAGATTATTTTTGATGCAGTGTATAACGAAATGTGTTTCAATCTTATAGTATTAAAACATGTCATGTGAAAAGTTATAAGAGTAAGACAAACAAATTGAAATGAAAGAGTAACACAATTTTAAAAGAATGTAGCATACACATATATATTCCCTCCATCCAATAATAGTTGTCAATTATACTATTTTGGGATGTTCAACAACATGTCCATTTTATGAAATCAATCGATAATTTTACACTTATAATTTAACCATTTCTCTATTATATTTTTCAAGACGTTGTATTTATTATATTTAAAGGATAATATAGTAAAATTAACCTTCTATTTATATTTCCTTAAGAATTGTGCAAAGTCAATAATGAGAACTATTGTTGGGCAGGAGAAGCATATATTAGTTTAAGCTCTTTTTTTAATCTAATATTAAGTTGAGAAAGTATAATAGAGCACTGCAGTGGACACAATTCAAAAATAACCTTAAGGAAAGGGCAACTATAAAATAAAGAGAAATTCAAAACAAGTTACATGCTCGTGACCCACAACAACTAATAGGGCCAACATTTTAGAACTACTATTTTGCTTTTTGCAACTACATACTTTCCTGGAATAAGAAAGCCTGAAGGTGACTTAACTACTTTTTTTGGAATTTTTCTAGTCTTCCAGGCGACCGAGCTTACTTTTGGGAGAAATCCTAGACACCTTAGACACCGGATTCTCGATAGGACTCTTATTTGATAGGCATTAGGGGAGGGCGACTGAAAAGGAGGCTCGACCTAAACCAGTTTTTAATTATATATATGATTTCTATATTAAATTTTACATTTATTAGCACAATTTAAACTACAAGATCCTAAGCAATATCCCTTATCTAAATCACGAGTCCTTGTAAAATAATAATAATAATAATAATAATAATAATAATAATAGTAATAATATATATATATATGAGACTCCAACAAGTTGCCTCCAAACAAAATTAATATTGTGCGTGAATTTATTTATTTCTGCTGAAACATAATTAATTTACTTATCTATCCTATCTTTTGTTTGTTTAATTTCCACCTCCACCCCAACCACCTTAGATCTCAATGGATAATAATTTTTGACGAGATTTGAACTACTCAATAAGAATAGGGATTTTCAATACTAGAAATGCCCCCTATCTTAACTGGATCACGACTCATAGAATCTATTCCTACTTGGAAGTGATTAAAAGGTCATGAATTGAAGTCGTAAACATTATTTCTTACTATAATGAAAAATAATATTATATGTATATTGAATTCTATGGTAGTTTAATTTGTTTCTGAATTTCTCAAATAAATCAGCTATGAATTTCATTGCTAATTTGACGTAACTTACAATTTATTTTGATAATGTGTCACTAATATTTAATGCAAATAGATTACATTTCAAGACATAAATTTGAGTAAAATAGTCAAAATTTGTTTGAATTGATATTTTCTAATAAACGTATAAAAAGAAATACGATAAATTATTTGAGACCAAAAATATATTAAAATAACTACTATAGTGCTAGCCTACTTAATTACTACTCCATCCTCTTTGCTACCAAACAATGAAGAAAAGTAGGAAAAAACAGATACTAGGTAGGCTAGACCTAAAAAAAAAAATTAAGAATATTGTAAGGAAAATGGTAGTGGTCACCATTAATAAATGTAAAAAAACAAAAAAGATAACTTATAGTAAAATATATAATCAAAAATTAGTGTTGAGAAAGTGACAGTGCAATGGCGTAAGGCAATAGAATCATGCTTTTTTCCTCTTTTGCTTTTGAAATAATTTAATGAATGCACATGATATATTGAGTCCACAACCATATTGGTTTGTCTTAAAGTTTCTCCAAAATAATATTTATCACTCTACTTTTTATATAAATAATCTGATTATGTAAATAATTTTTATATCATTGATGTAGAGAATTCAAACTCTAAACTTTATAAGGATTGTGATGGAGTGATACTGAGTACTTACTCACTCCTAATTAGAGATTTTGAATTTTAGTTCTTACGTATGGATCTGAGTCACCTTTGTTAAAGAGCGTTTTACTTTCAATATAAGACTTTTCCGTGTGAATTGAAATTTAGTCGAATTGATTTAAAAACAGGATTATAATGGTCAAATAATGTATTCTTGATGTTAAATTGCTCCATAAATCTCTATCGGAAATATTTAATGCCTCAATTAATACCATATCATCATACCTAAATAATTGTGACCTTGCATCCATGTGTCTAACTTTAAGGTGCTGGAACTCCAGCTCAGCCTAACAGTTAGGATATAGGATCATAAATAGAATTGTTAGGGTAATTTGGACCTACCCTATATGATTAGTTCCATTATTAATTAATTAATTATTAGTAATACATATGCTCATCAACATCACCATTAATGGATTTTTCCAAAATCACGTGTATGTTTTTTCACCCAATGTTTGTATTCGCATAAAAATCTCGATTAATTCTAATTTATGTTGCGTAAGATTTGTTAAAGAAATAAATATTTTCTATTTTTGTCGTATTTAGTTTGAACTGAAAGTTTTTGGTGAAAAGAGAAGGGGGTCATTGCAAATTTATGATTTGATATTTATGGTTTCTGAATTGTAGAATAGTAGCTTCAAACATTTATATTCTAAAGTTAGTGTTTTTATTTATTTAGTAAATTTTTAATGCACGATTTGAGATATATCAAATTCATCTCATCATAATATTACGATGTTCAATGATATCTAAAGTAATGTCAATTCAAACATAAATTAGGAAGAATTTGGAGTAAGCTAATAATGTGTTTTAAACCTAACCCTATTGGATCCGTCCGAAATCATGTGTTTTCATCCAATATATATCCTTATACGTATTGAAATTCTAATTAATAATAGTTTATGTTGTGTATGAGAAATACTTCTTATTTTTTGACACAAAGTTCGAACTTGAAGTTTCTAGTATAGGTGTTGGAGGAGGATAAAAGCGGATTCAGAATAGAACTTTGTAATTTTTTAGTTATTTCGAAATTTATCTTACGATTTGAGCAAAAATGATAACATTCCATCAGATTCATTACTAATTAAAAAATTTGTACCGCTGACTTAAATCATTATATCTTATTTATCTCACCGCAATTCTCAATAACGTACATACCTCTAAAGTCATTTCAATTCAAACAGAAATTAGGAAGATGAGTATTGCTAATAAATGATTGATGACACCAATTGTGAAATTAGGTATATATATTGAACTAAATGTTAAAAAGGATATTAAACATCCCATGTTAATTGGTGTTGTTTACCTCTTTTATTAATAATAGTTTCTTTATTTCCCTTTTAATTTAATGACTCTCTTTTGGATAAATAAAGATGCATTATAATTTATACATATCAAAATAGACCTATCAAACATGAAAAGTATATCAACCTCAATATTCGATTATTACACTTATAATTGAGCTCAAATTTTTGAATTATCATAAAAGTCAAAATAACTAAAATACAAATAAAACATTTTAAATAACTCATTTATACATATAAGCTATAATTAATGTATATGTACTCATCCAGACAGCTGTAACAGTTATATATCCTTTTTAATATATAGTTTGTTGTATTAAATTCTTAATCAGTAACATTGCTAAAGAGAGAGAAAAAAAATAATAAGCCAAGGGAATCCAAGACTTGCATTGAATTATATAGAATTAAAATGACACATGATGTTGTTTGGTTTAATGAGGCAAGTCTATTATTATCCATTATTATATCTGACTTTTTAATTTATGTAACATTATTTTCTTAGCTTATAAATTCGTTTTAAAAAAAATAATGAATTTCTATTATTTAAATACACCTAATTGATAATTTTCTTTTTTTTCTTGATTAAATTTTTTTTATAACAATGCAAATTTTAGTATAAACAAATGTAATTAGATTATAAGTTTTAAATATCTTATCGTCATATGAATGTATGATATATTTAAAAAGGTATTGACGTTTTTGGGTTTGGAATCACAAATTTTCTTGTTTATTTGTTTATTCAACAGCTTGTTCATTATGAATTTGAATTAATTGAAATAGTTAAGTTCGAATAGTAAATACCTAAAAGAAAATAAATTTATATTTTATTGATCGTGATCCAATGGACCATTCATTAAGAATTTTTTTTTAAAAAAATGGTCAATGTTTTTTCACATGCAAGCCGTAATTAGGTAAAGAGGATCCAATAACTTTGACCGCAAGAAACGGTAGCACTAGTCAAATATCTTCATGCATGTGACAATATATTCCATCAATAGGAAACAATTAAGGGCATATTCATATCGAAAATATTTTTCATGAAAAATATTTTTGAAAAAAATTCAATAAATAATAAGTGAGTATATTATGTAAACAAAAAAATATATTTATGTTTAATCAATATTCCAAACTTATGTTGATACTAACATTTTATTGAATGAGATAGCAGAGAGAGAAACGGAAAAGAAAAGAAGTAGTTTCGAAAGGAAACTTTATTCCTCCCCTTGATGCGATACTTCGATAGTTATGAATTATATTATCTTAAGGAGTCGATTAATAATATGTATATAAGAATATCATTTATCATAGGGTGTATTAGTAATATATATTGTGATTAGTAATAATGAATTATTTCTTATCGACTATTTAGTTTATTATATTAAATGAATAGGATATACCCGAATAGGAATAATACCCTATATTGCTAATAATATGATTCAAATATATATATATATATATATTATTTTCTCATGAGTTGTCAAAATTTCATAATTCTATGGTACATCAAGAAAAAAAGGTCACGTGAAACCAATAAAAGAATAGTGATTATATGGTATCTATCTATCTGGAACATTAGTGAATGACCACTAAGGAAAGGATTAACGAATCTTTATGATGGCCAAAATATTAAAGAGGAAAAATAAAAGTAGTGCACATTGAGTGAGATGGATTCATAATTTAATTATATTATTAGATTATTATTGAAAATGTTGATTTTCAATAGTCTAATTCGTCGATAAATGGCTTAAAGGAAAATTTTCATATTTATAATGGCGCATTAAAAATTTGCATTTTTTGAGATGTTCATCCATGAATTTTCATGTATTAATAACTTTTGTACTGCTAATACTATGAGTTGGTATTATTAGTTATACACAAAATTGTCTTTAAATACATCGAAACATCAAATTAAACAATGAATAAATAACAATCTGAGCATTATAAGTATTATATTTTATTCAATACTATTCTTATGCACCTTATTCAACTATCCCTAAAAATATAGTAAATTAACTCAGCAATCTCTAGGCATTTTTTAATGCAACTCTTAATACTTATTCTGTCAAGAAGATAACATAATACAACTATCTATAACGGGTTAATTTAAAGTATTATAATATTGATTAATAGATCATTAAATGGGGGGATCATATGACATAGGCCTATGGGATCACATTTATGCAAGTAATATCATACTCTTGAGGATATATTTATTTATTTTAGAAAGAAAAACTAGTAAGTAAAAGTATTAATATTATCCTTTTCGATCCCAATAAGAAAAAGGTACACAGTAGTAATAATGATTTTGGAGCTCACAAGTTGATGAGTTAAAAGAGTAAATGAATCCTTATTGGTTGACTCATATTCCTTCCGATTTCAAATCGTTTCAAGAATTTAAGAAACATTTGGTACCTCTTTTTTCCTTGAATTCACACTTATTGCTTCAATTAGTAGCTAGATAGGAATAGGGGTTCAATTGTTTGAATGGAGTCCCCTAATATAAGAAATATTGTAGTGTAGAGGCAAAGGGGATTCAAAAATCACACATTCAAAGTCTTAGTATTAATTTAGTGAGACGTTTTGAAGAAAGATAAGGGTGTTGGTAGCTGTTTAGCCATGAATATTTTTTACATTTTTCTAGAGTTGAATTCAAGAAATCATGTTTGGGGTGCATACTATTCAAAGTAATGGAAGTTTTCACAATGTGAAAAATCACAGGTGTCATATAGTGTTTGCTCAAATACAACAGTTACAGACAAAAGGTATGAAGGGGTGAAATAAAAGTTTCATCTACACTAGGCAAATGTGACCCAGGGCTCAGCCTGAATTGGATGTTGGGGAAGAGATGATTTTACACAACATTGAAAATCAACTTCTTCAAGAAAAGCAGCAAGATGCTGCAATGTGAATAATTATTTTTGTACATTTTACTAATCTAAATATACTTAACTTGAGTTAAGCTATTATACAGACCTTAGCCAACAGAGAGATTATCACTTCTTCTTCTTTGAAGTAGAGGTCCCTTTTTTGGACTTCCTTTTGGTACTTGTATTACTTATGTTCTTGCTACACTCTGGGCAAAACCAGTCTTCCTCGGGTACACATTCAAGGGGAGGATCACAGCAATCTACATGCATGCCAATGCCACATCCAAGAGAGCCACTTTCGTCACCACAGATCAGCATTACTTCCCCCCTGTCAGGCGACCCACACACCTGGCATGCTATATCATTACTACTGTCATCTGATGGCTCCATCTCCTCAACAATCTCTTCCAAACGATTGACATGTTTTTTCAGTGATCTTTCTGCCCAGGAATGAGTGTTGTATTGCACATAATTGTTGAGGGTATAACCAGGTTTGCACACATAAGTCACCAAGTAATCAGGCAACACACAAGGTATCTCATACCTTAAGAATTCTTGAACCCACTTGTCACAGTGTGGCATGACCTCACTAACAATGGCAAAGTCAACACCTGACTCAAGGAATCGACTATAAGGAGGAGAAGTTGCTAATATAATGCCATCCCCTGCCTTGACTGCACGCTTCAATGTATCCTGATTCAACAAAAGAGAGCATATTAAAACCTGTTAGAGATACGGACAAAAAGCAATCTGGATAAATTTATCAGTCTACAAATTGCTTGCATGTGGTGTGGAAAAAATAACTTCCCACAGAAAATATTTCCACCGAAAATGTTTCATCTTAGGAAATCACTTTCTAGATCATTTTCCAATGGTGGTTGGGGATAAAAGTACATGACATATGATGATCACACAAGATGTTGGATTTAATATTAAAATAGTGTTCTAGTGATAATTTTTCAGTACTAAAGAAAGACAATCTACATGCTAAGTAATAAAGAGTAAGAGTTATGCTTTGTAAGAATAATGAAGAAATTACGTTTTGTAAAGAAAATTTACTTGCACCCAAAAGTAAGTCATTTTCCCCTTTGGTGGAATATGCTATGTTAGGAGAAATTATTTTTCCATAATACAAGGAAACCAACAACTAGAAAATGATTTCATCGAAGAAGTTCCAGAAAATAATTCTTCATCATACAAAACACACCATAAAAAGAGTTAATGGAAGAGAGAAATTCTTGCAAATAAGCAGCATAGGAACTCAATCTTCAAGAAACATATACAGCAAACAACAAATTACCATACCAATGGTGGTACAATGCAGTCTCCATAAATGATTATCCTCATTCCATATAATGCGCCATGTCCTGTCCTCTCCCTCAGAAGTCGCCACTTTCTTGGGGCCTCTAAGTTGATTGCTAAGTCTTCAGTCAATCCCTTTTTGTGCCATTCATACGGCACCTCATCCAACAATTTTCCAGCCTCAACACAAGCAGTTAAATAATCTGTCTTCAAGATCCACCTGTAAAAATCAATAGACGATATGTTTACTTGTGAGAATGGACATAACTTTAGGACTGTGTAATTTTTTTTAAAAAAAATGATAACTTCTTTAGGGATGTGTAATTAGCCAAACCTTCCAGAGGATGCAGCAGCAAAAAACTTCTCTGTTCGTCGTACTGGAGCAGGAACAATGAAATGGGTTGCCTGATATGACCACTGGTGAGAATCTCGGCACACTTTTCCTTTCAATCGCTTGATAACCTGCTGAAACTCCTTCCTTTGTAGCCGATGTCCACTAACTATAAACCACCTAGGCTCACTTTGTACTTTTGTAACCTGCAACGAGCGAGACTTTTTATCATAAGGAGAACTTCTGTCAGCTTCACGTTCATTATGACTTGCATTCTGGAGTCCAATAACAGGCACATTCTCCTTCTCCACATCCATGGAGTTCTTCAATTGATTCTCAGTCGAAATTACTGTGGCTTTTCCAGTTTCAGATGGAGACCCTTTTCCTTTCTTTGCTTCTACCTTGTTTCTATCAGTTCTGCACTTCTTCCTTTCTGCGCCTTCTACAGAAGCAGCAGCTCTTTTAGTAGCTAGATTAGTTTTCTTGCTGTTCTTCTTCAGACATTTTGGACCTTCAGGTACTTTCTCCTCTGAAGCTTTCCCCACAGAAGTTGACTTACTTAACTTGGTCTCCTTGCCAGAAGAAGTCCTTTGAGTTTCAAATTCATTGCTTTCAGTGCTAAGACTCTTTGCAATATCCTTCCTGTCATTCTTATTTACCACCTTGTTTGCATTTATTTTCTTCTCCGCTGATTGAAGCCCTGAATGTTGTGCTTCAGTATCAGTAGACTTCTCTCTTAGAACGTTTAATTCTTCATCTTCTTGGTCCTCTGGAGCCTCAGTATCATCATTTAGGGATTCATTTGTTTTGGCTGATTCTTTTTCAGAATTCAAAAAATTATTTCTCTCGATCTCCTTGCTCGAGTCAGCATTATCTGCAGGCAGAACCTCACCCTTTGTAGAGCTTACGATATTTTGGTGCTCTGTCTCCTCTCTCCCTCCGCTACTGGAAGCAGCTGAATCATTCGTCAGAACAGTCTTGTTAATGAGTAAAGAACCTTTCTGATTTCTGCCATCCCCTTTACCGAGACTTTGTCTAGATCCGAGTGTCTTCTTGGAAAGTGATCTTTTCTTCAATGTCTTAGACCCTGACATGGAATCATCTCCAGCTTTATTGAACTCAGACAGCACATTAGACTTCAGGGTATCTCTTCTTTCATTAACTGGAGATGGGACATCATGCCGTTCATCCAGTGGCCCACTAACATCAACAGTAGCATGAGTAGTCCCTTTCGACCCCATGATCATACAAGTGCTGCTTTGAGGTGCATCCTCATCATGCCCTTGCACAGTGCTTAGTGTCGCAGGATTGGAAATGGTTGAATCATAATGCTGCATGGTTTCCAAAGTTACACCCTTGTCCAAGTGAGGGGCAGGGTTCGTAGACAATAGATGACTGCCTCCGTGGCTTAGACTATGTAACTTTAACGAATTTATTAACTCTTCAGAACGATTTGCCATCAAATAACCATCTGGTATGCTTTCTGGATTATTACCAGTCCTTGGTGACTTGAAGCTACTGTCTGAAATGCCCATATTCCTTTTCTCAGGCAGTCTACTGCTTTGACCCTTCCCAGAAAACGACAAATTCTTTGGAGTTTTTACACCTAACTCACTTTTTTCTAGTCCTCTCTGAGAGGACAAGTTAAAGCAATCATACCCTATACCTGCTTCAGTAGCGGCAGAACTTCCTGAATAACTCTTCATATGTTCAGAGGTCATTGGAGAACTGAATTTCCTTGGGAATTCTCTGGACGAACAAGAATGAGGAGACTTCCTGGCACTATTTGAAACAGAAACCAAATCACTTCCATTTTGTTGCATGCTAGATGGTGGCTCTTCTTTTGTTCTACAGAAGTTGGAATTAAGCATTTCATCATGCCTATTGGGAGATTCTTCAAAGGCTGGAACCTGGTCAGATTTTGACTGCTTTGAAGCAGATAATGACAGCTCTTTTGTGTTCCCAAGACTTGACAAGCCTCTAAATGTGTTTAAGTCTGAAATGTTTGTAGAGGCTTCCTGCTTCACAAGGAATTGATTAGGACTTTTTGGATTTTCAGGACCCATGATAGCTATTGTTTCTGCAGACCTGTTTGCAGCAACTCCCTCATTTTCATCTTCAGAATCTTTGGCTTCAGCTTCCATCATCTCCAACTCATACCCACTAAGGCCAGAAAAAGAATACATGAGCACACTATTATTTGCTGTTAATTTATTTGACAAGAATGCCCCATTGAGGGGTAAAGTATAAACATATTATGCCTGAGCTAAACGAAATTAGCTCTTACTTAATAGCAAGTGAGTAAAATCACTTTATTGCTTTTTACTTTAAAAATTGTTGTCTACAGCATGCTTTGATTTTGAGGTTGAACTTTTGTTTAGCACAGAAGTCAGAAGCTACCACAACTCTAAATAAAATAAAATAAAATGAGTGAATTAGGCATTAAATTGACAGATCCAAAAAGGGCTGAGCAGGTGCTTAGAAACCTCTAGCGAGGTCTAATTACATATAACTTAAGCACAAAGAAGTATGCATTTGCAAAATTCACAGATAAGACAACATGAAGTATAAAGTTCTGCACATCTTTTGTTTCTCGACTGGATCACTTGAAAATGTTTCTCATTTGACAATTTCATTACACCCTTTAACACTTTCAGCTTCTAATTAAACAGGCCTCCGTAATATCTCAATGTTCAACTTCATATGTTTCAGATTCTGCAATATAAAGGCAACCTAGTAGGGGTATTATAACTATTCAGTACCAAGCAAAACAAAATACAGCAGAAACAATGAAGCTACTTCACATTAAAAGGCAGGAAATGGCAATGACGCACCTCTTATCATACTCTGCTTCTGAAAGGATTTCCCAAGACTTTAAACTGCATAAGAAATCATGAAATGAAACTTTGCATTTTAGCAGGTTAAGAATAGAAATATCTGTAACTGAGAAAATAAAGCTCGGGCATACCAATCCTCCAACCACTGGTGATTAACAAGCTTAATCGTCTTCATTTTCTTGGCAAGTTCATATTTCTCCCCTATCAAATGTAATGACCTCAGTTAGCATTGATACACAGTTGTAAATACATACCACAACAGACATGGTAAAGAGTGAAAATCAAATGGAAATTGGGGTAGCTTTCTTCCTTATCTTTGTTCGATGAGAAAAGAGAATTTAAGACATAAGTAGTATGACAGACTGATTTATCAAAGGTCATGGAAATTGACAGGCTGCTTAACGAAAAAATATGTGAGTGAGGCTCATTCATTAAGCCTCAATGCCCTGAACATATGACACATCACATAGTAAATCATCAAAGAAAAGAAAGAGAATCTAATGAAAAATTAGCTCACACTACTGTAGCACAGTCCTCTTTTTCATAATACTCGCTTCATCCTATATCATGAGATGGTGTTTAACTTGATAGGAAATCTAATGTGTAATTTAACTTATTTATTATATTAGCAAAGGAGGAAAACAAAAGTAGTGGTAGAAAAGTTATACGATAGAGAAATATTAATGAATTTAAATTCTGAAAGTTGTATAAAAATGGATAGGTATCAATGATTTTGGGAGGTCCCAAAAAGGAAAGTGTCACATAAATTGACACAGACAGAATATTTTAATTTCCTTGTCATTATTCTCTCAAATTGTTGAATAGGTAGTAGTTTACGAATGTAGTTCAGATGAGGATGCTCACATGGACGTGTGGGCATACTAGGACAGATATGATTAGGAACGAAGTAATACCTGATAAGATGGGAGTGACTTATGTGGCAGACAAGATGAAGGAAGGAGGCAGGGAAGGCTCGGGCATGTGAAGAGGTGTGTGAATGCGCTAGCAAGGAACTGTGAGGGGTTGGCTATAGAAGGAGTTAGGAGAGGTAAAGGTGGGCCGGAGAAGAAATGAAGGAAGGTGATTAGACAAGACATGAAACAATTTCAGTTTACCCAGGACATGACCATAGGAAGGTATGCAGGTCGAGGAATAGAGTAGAAGATTAGTAAGTAGTTGAGTAGTGTTGCACTTTCGGTGGGATAGGAAAGGGGCTAGCCGACTCTAAACTTGCCCATATTAGTAATATTATATAGTATTCACATAACTTATTATTCTTGATGTGTTTTACTATCTTGTTAATTTGCACAGTATAGTGCTATTTTGTTGTCATATTATTTTCTCCTTGCATCCATGCTTCAAAAAAAAGTTCTCTTCCTTTATTTTCTCATTTTTCCTTTTCTTCTCTTCTCTTTTGAGTTGAGGCCTGAGGGTCTCTCTGCCCCACAAAGGCAGGGGTAAGATCTGCGTACATCCTACTCAGACCCCACCTGTGGTATTACACTGGTATGTTATTGTTGAAGTAATAGTTTCACGTTTATAATGAATCACTATTGTTCTAAAATCACAGCATTGTTTCAAAGTTGTATATTAGTACTACTTTAATGACTTCCTTTTTTTCTTCTTTAAATGCTTATAAGGTAACAGCAATACTCATTTTCACAACTGCAGACAATATTCCTAGATTACATGCTATGGTACCCTGACCCTCAGTTTGCTTTGAACTACCCATGTCAGATACACATACTCGACATTTCTCCCCAGGTCAAGCCTTCTACGTAATATAATTTAAAGGTATATTCAATTATAAATTAAGGCAGGAAAGAATATGGGAGGGAACAAAATCATCTCTAAGCTTATCACTGAAAGGTTGAAAACTGTCATGGGGAAATTGGTAGATGAACACCAAATGGCCTTTTTGAAAGGAAGGCAGATTCTAGATGCAGCTATGTTGGCCAATGAACTGGTGGACTCTAGGGTGAAACAAAAGACACCTGGAATTCTGTGTAAGCTTGACATTGAGAAGGCCAATGACCATGTCAATTGGAATTTTTAAGTCCCAAAAGGGATTGACGCAGGGAGACCCTATATCTCCCTTTCTATTTTTACTGGCAATGGAAGGATTAAATCACATGATAAGGATTGCAAATGGAAAAGGATGGTTGAAGGGTTTCAGTGCTCAGACAGTCAGGGGAGATGCTTTGGAGGTTACATATCTCCTGTATGCAGATGACTCATTAGTTCTTTGTGAAGCTGAGGAGATTCAAATCATGCACCTAAGGGAAATTCTCACCATTTTCGAAGTATTTCTGGATTACTAGTTAACTGGAATAAGAGACTCTTTCCTGTCAATCAAGTTGACAATATGCAATCCTTAGCCGAGACTCTCGGTTGTCAGGTAGCTTCCCTACCTACAAAATACCTTGGAATGCCACTGGGAGCTAAGAACAAAGA
Organism: Solanum acaule; assembly: GCA_036250505.1. NCBI lineage: Eukaryota > Viridiplantae > Streptophyta > Magnoliopsida > Solanales > Solanaceae > Solanum > Solanum acaule. Next base: position 18,789 of record JAJOOR010005743.1, read on the forward strand.
GTTGGAAGTCTGGAGTGAAGTGTTGGAAAGATGTGAAAAGAAGCTTACAAGATGGAAGAGTCAATATTTATCCCTTGGAGGGAGGTTGACACTTAAATCTGTGTTGGATGGCCTTCCCACGTATATGATGAGTCTTTTCCCAATACCTAAAATCATTGAAAAGAGAATCAATCACCTGAGAAGATCTTTTATCTGGCAAGGAAACAAGGAGAAGAGAGGGTACAACCTGCTGAAGTGGGATACCCTAACACTCAACAAAAAAAAAGAGGGGTCTAGGTATAAAGAATCTCAGCAAACAGAATGCATGCCTACTACAAAAATGGTTATGGAGATTTTGCATAGAAGATATGGCTCTGTGGAGAAGATTCATCACAGAAAAATATGTGCTGCTCAATCAGTGGACAACTGAGGAAGTTTTGGGTACTTTTGGGTGTAGTGTATGGAAAACCATCAGGAGATTATGGACAAAATTCAACGTCAATATTTCATTCAGAGTGGGTGACGGAGTGAAGATTGATTTTTGGAATGAGCTTTGGATAGGTGATGATACTCTAAGAAGCACTTTTCCTCAACTATACATCATAAGCCTTCAAAAAAATGCCACTGTATCTCAGGTTTGGAGCCAGCAAGGGTGGAACCTGATTTTTAGAAGAGCTTTGAATGACTGGGAAATTGATGGAGTAGCAGGCCTGCTTCAGGTTTTAAACTCTTTTTCAGGTATCTCTATGGGGCCAGACAAACCAGTTTGGAGTCTACATAGTAGAGGTTTTTTTACCATAAAATCTTGCTACTGGAAGATGAACAACAGGCAATCTTTGATAGATATATGGCCCTGGAAGTTAATTTGGAAAGTCAAAAGCCCACTGAAAGTTTCATGTTTCGCTTGGCATGTGATCAGAAGAGCATGTCTAACTCATGAGGTGCTACAAAGAAGAGGTTTACATATTTGCTCGAGGTGTTTTATGTGTGATCAGGAAACAGAGGTAAATAGTCATTTGTTTCTACACTGCAAAACAGCTGCAAATATGTGGAACATGTTCTTACGTATTCTGGGAGTAAGTTGGGTAATGCCTAAAACCACCCTGGAGCTACTCAACAGTTGGAAAGGAATTGGAAGAAGAGGGCAGAGCGAAGATTGGTGGATGAACATTCCAATTTGTATCTGCTGGACTTTATGGAAGGAAAGAAATACCAGATGTTTTGAAGGCAAAAGCTGCAACACACAGAAGATCAAAATGAAATGCCTAAGCCTTTTATTTTTTTGGTGTAAACAGAATATGGTGGGGGAGGTAGTAACTCTAGTTGTTTTCATAGGCAAATTGTAAAGCTTTTTAGTTTTTGTGAAGAATGTGTCCCACCCATTGTGGGTTGTAAGTGACCCACCTCATCATTCTTTTGATGTTGATTTTTTGAGAATACAAAGTTACTTTCTCAAAAAAAAATTAGCCAGCAGCAACACATCATAACGAATCATCAACATACAGGACATTTGTGCAAAAACACTTGAAACTCCCATTCACCCCCTCTAGGATTAAGCATTTAATAAAGCAAAACAAGAAATAAGGAGAGATGTAGTACAACCAGCAATAGCAACTGGTGGAAAGGGGATAGTTACCCTCAAATTTGTAGCATACGAGATGAGTGACTTTGTTTGCCACCAACGGCTTTGAAAAGTTTGCACCCATCAGTCCCACCATTGTCTAGAAAGAAAAAACCAAACATGTGACAAGCAACTGTTAGATTCTCCTCATCAGAAAATATTTAACTTCTCTTAAAAGTAAAAGAATTGATGAACGACAAACTGCATTTTACAAACCATAATATCATCTCGATCTTGCCGTTGATACCCAGTTAAGCAGACTATCAGTGATTTAGCACCTGGAATTCCATTCAAATTTCTTGGAGGTTTGTACATGACCTGTAAGAGAAGTGGTGAATCTATTGAGTTTTGATTAAAGGGAAAAATCAATTATGCTTACAGGCCTATGACAAGTTGACATAGAATTCTTAAGGGAGCAAGGGAACAGATAGAAAACAACAGATAGATTCACATGACCACCAAAAACCCAAATCATGGCCCTTCAAAATTTCTATAGAATTCCCTAAGCTCAATATGATATATAAAAGAAATACTGGCTCCTCAACTTACTGCATTATTGACTGTCTAATAGCAATATTGCAGAGCAAAAGCCTTTAAAACTGAATAGCCACTGAAAAAACGGACTCATAAACACATAATATTAAAGATCCTTTCATGCACCAAAGTGGTATGATAAATTAATACAAATACTTCCAAAGAGATATGTCCTATCCACTATATCATAAAATTACGTGTCAATAAAGACATTCTTTGTAGACATTACTGTTTAAGCAACCACAGCAGGAAGAAGGACCAATCAACTAAGCATAATTGTGAGCCAGCAGACTGTATTCCAACAGATAAAAGACAGAATTTTTCAGAGGAACTCACAGAATGGTGATCGACAGGCATTCCCAAATCAAAACTGTGTGCAACCCACAAGCTGGTAACAACTATTTTTCCAACCCGTCGAGCAGAAACACATATGGGGTCATCCTGTTTCCAGAAAACACTATGTTACATCCTAGTTATAATAGTGAGGAATGACGTTTGAGTTGCGTACAAAAAATGGGACAAGAAATCAAGCAGCAAGAAATGCAAAAGAAAATCTCCCTGAAAACCAAATAAGGACAATTATGTTCACCACACTCACGTAGATAATACTATCAACAATAAGATGGGTGCAATCTGGTCCATATTTGCCTGCATCAACTCCACCACCCTCCACGAGCTTGGACCGAATCTAGAAAAGGAAAAAGGTATAAAATTTTAAAGAAGAACAATGACAACAACCATCAAAAAGAGAAAAATTCCCACACACATAAAAACAATTACAACTACACCATAACAATTGAACATGGAAATGAAAAAAAAATCATAACTACTCCATTTAAAGAACATAACACTTGAATTTGAAACAAATAAATCAATCAACTGCCTTTCAATCCCAAGCTAGTTTGCATCAACAACATGAAATCCAAATATCCATTTCACAATTCAAAACATTGTATCCTCATCTTTTATCTCGGCTTGAGACCGACTCTACTTGCTCACATGAACATAATTAACTTGAAAAAATACAATTAAATCAATCAACTCTGCCTCAAACTCAATCTAGTTAGAGTTTGACAGAACAAATACTTTGTCTCCATTTTGCTAATGATCATTTCTACCGACAATGCTTAGCAAAACTCGCATATGACAAAATTATAACTTGAAAAAATGCAATTTTTTTGAGGAAAATTAAGCATGGATTACCTGTTCCTTCCTAAGGGGGTCGAATCCAATTAGAACAAAACGAACACCAGCGAAAATCTTGGAGCTGTCTTCGTATAACATATCTTGAGTCATTTCTTGTACAATTTTTTCATGGAAGAAGCAAGTAAATTAACACGAATTTTTTTATAAGAACCCTAGAAATTTGTTGAATTTTACAAAGCTTCTCGAGCAAGGAGTAGACAAATTATTGGAGGGATTTTGTGTTTTTTAATTTTTTATTTTGGCGCACTTAATGCTGGGCATCAAATGAAACTACAGTTGGGCTTTGGCCCATATCCATTATTTTACCATCATTGACAGTAAAATTGCACATTTTGTCCTTTAAATGGATCATCCGCACAAATGCCCTTATTTTTATGTGATTTTAATTTTTGCCCTCAAGTTATGCCTTAAAAGGCATAAAAAGTTATGGCGCTCAATTCCTATAGAACTTATACGATAATGGCATAAGTTCAAATTGGAAATCTCACAAGTTATGTAAGAGGCATACGGTAAAAGATATAATTTAGTTCCCATAGAATATATGCCAAGCGAGACAAAAGTTTGGTTTAAAAACTCACAAGTTATATTGTAAGAAGCATAACTTATATCAAGCAAGGATAAAAATTAGGTTAAACTTATGTCTAACAAATCTAGGTCATAAATAAGGGTGCTTTGGTCCACAAAATTTTTATTCTATGAGCAACAAGGACAAAAATTAAACATCATCATATTTGAGGACAAAAATTAAAGACCATCCTGAAATGGAGGGAATCATACGATGAGCTTAAGCATTATATGAGAAATCATACTAAAATAAATACATCTCCATATGAAACACTGAATTGTAACGGTATTGTATCTTAAACTTGAAAGTATGCCTATGGGCGACTAACTATTTACATTGATGCTGAGCCCAATTACTCTCAATCCCTTCGTTTGATGAATTGTTGAAAAGCATAACAAGTCTCAGCAATTGAGAGGAATGGCAACCCAGTGCACTAAGCTCTCACTATGCAAGGGGTCTGGAAAAGGGTTGGAGACTACAAGGATCTCTTTGTACGCAAGCTTACCCTGCATTTCCACCAAGAGGTTGTTTCCATGGCTCGAACCTATAACCTCCATATCATATGGTGACAACTTTATCAGTTACAGTCTCAAGGTTCCCCGATTGAACAACCTGTAAATGCATAGAATGGCATTAGTACCCAAAACAGACAAATATTTCTTCCCATTTGTGCAAGTGAAAAATAGATCTCCCATTTCTCTCCACTTTGTACGAATGAAGTGCTAAAACAGGGAGTAGTGACAAGTTATTTAGAGTATCAAACTGATGCAAGACCTACCTGTATACTTTTCCAAAAGGCATAATACATAAACATACACTCAAATTTCGACTCAGCTGTCAAGTAAACACTCCAGCTTACAAAATGATCATCTAGACACCTCCAAAATTTATGTGTCATGTCAGCCTTGGGTCTCCACAAGACACAGTGGGAACGAGTTGGAGTGTTTAGTTGCTAGCTCAAACCAAGTTGAAGTATCTAGATGTGCACTCTCAAAGTTGGAGTGTTTATTTGCCAACTAACGCCAAATTTGAGTCTCCTCGGCAACTCAAAAGGCAAAAGCAAGTATTCAAATCCAGTAAACCACTAACCATTAACAGCTCCCAGCAAACAACATTAACAAACAGAATATACAAAGTCCCGTTTTTTATATCATTAACTCCAGGAACTTTTAGCACACGATTGCATCAAGAAGCCACAAATATTACACGCTTTCCCCAATTAATGTGACGGTCTGCTTTTTATTTTGAACGTTCCAAATATTTGGCACTATCTCACTAATAACATCACTTTTAGACATCTTTGAAGGTTTCAAAAATTCAAATTATTTAAGTGTCACCTCTTCTCCGTCGAACTAACCTTTTTAATTATCGATACTAATCAATATGTGATCAAGACAACAGTTTAAACTCTATGCTATCCAAATGACTTTTCATAAATTGGGATTGAGGGAGCAGCTTAAAAACAGCCATCAGATAGAACCTGAATTTTGATTTAACAGATCAGGGCACCATTGGCAAATTATTATATAAGCACAGGATCATTTTGCAGCAATAAATTGGCTAAGACAACTGATGCTACCACCTAGCGTAAGTGCAACAAATATCATCTTGAATGTTTGACCGACATTTTGCTCGTTTTTCTCATGATAGTTCAGAGGGATAGCTTTACCATTGCAGGCTGTTGTTCAATAAGGGAATGATGAAAAATTGTCAAGTCGGGATCATCCTTGTGCTTGTCCCAAGCGGCTTTGAACTGCGAGCCCTTGGATCTTGACAAGGAGGGGAAAATATTAAGAAATTGAAGAACTCAATATTAGAGAGACACTACAACAAAACAAAAAAAAAAACATATCACATGAAGGAAGAGAAAACAGAGCATGATATTTACTGTTGGATCAAAATTATAGTCTGAAGAACAAGTTTTCTGATTTCTTCACGTGCAACTTTCAGCGCTGCTTCCTTGAATAGACTAACAAGTTCATCCACCAACCTGCATCACACCGACAGATACAATTTAAAGAAGCGAGACAAGCATGTAGGAAGGTTCTAGTTTAACGCTAGGGATGTTAATCCATCATCAGTTAAGATGGTTTAACTGTTGAAAAAAGGGGTCCTCAGTTTAGATGCAAAACTGGAATTCGGGAACGAAAAAATACACTATTGGATTTATTTACAACTTTTAGCTTACTCCATTCTTCATATTAACAGCAGATATAAGTAAAATTCAGGGTGACTCCTAATATTCCTTCGTAAATTACCTTTCAATGTATGGGGAATTCCTTATCCATGTCAACTTTACAATTGTCTTGATCCGTTCAAGAACCTGAATAAAAATGGAGTTTCAAATGTGCTGCTAGCGGTGATCTTCAAGCACAACATCTTGTATAAGAAAAATTTTAAATGCAAAAGAAGCTTGACTCTTATATATTTTTACAAAAAGTCTGTTGATGCAACTAAATTATAGTACTTAATCAGGCTACAGAAACTGAAACTAGAGGAGAAAGGAATTCAGCAAAATTGTGGTTTATTCATAAAAAGGTAGCAAGGCTGACCAGCACAAAAGAATTCCATCACCTCTTACCAGTAGAACAGTTCTGTCATCATCTGCATGCATCCACCGGAAGAAGAGAGGGAAAAGTCGCCTGAAATGAGATAGCAGTATAAGACCAAGACCATTGAACAGTGGCTCAATATGCTGTAGCCATGCAACACGTCGCTCCTTGTTTCTTGGTTGCCTTTCCAGGTGGCTCAACATCTCATTCAACAATTTTTCATACCTATGTCACAATATTTTTGATAGGTAAATACATAATTGAAGCATAACATATTGGAAATGCTAATGTCGGAGGACATGTGACATGTTAGTACACAAAGATTGAGAGTATCCAACTGTTTATTGGGTGCACAAAAATTTTATAGGACAGCTCTTTCTGCATTACCATCCAGACATCAATCTTTTGAAGGATTACTGATAAAAATTATGCCATTTCTGCAGTAAATTTATGAGTTGAATACCATTTTAAATCATGCGTACATGTTGGAAAAATTTATCCAAGATTCAATATATAACATATAGTGATATAGAAGACACTCTACCATATGCTTCGAGGATTACTTTTCTGGGTGAAGGTCACCATAAGTACAGACATTTGAACCACACGCTCCCATATCTCATCATCGGAAGCAATATTTTGGCAGCAAGCATCAAGAATTACATCTTCATACCAACCAATCTCAGCCGCATTGACATTTTTCGCCAGATATATTAAGCTAATCATACCCTGTCCCTGAAGTAAGAGACAACATTTAGTCAACAACCTAATGAAAGCAAAAATATTAATCTTAATTATGAGATGCAAATGTGTAGCAGACAAGCACCACTTGCTTGTAACAATTTGAAATACCATTTTAAGCTTGAAAGCAAAAATATTAATCTTAATTATGAGATGCAAATGATGGATTACATCATGCTCCAAACAACCAAGCCAGAAAGGTACTTCCCAAAAAATAGAAGAAGAAGAAGAAAAATGACAAAAAAGGAAAGACAAACTGAGAGAGGTGCTATCAACATTATTGCAATCAGAAGTCTCTAATAGAGTATCCACGGACAAGCTTTAGAAAAGAAACTGAAATGTGATCTTTGATGTTCTTTTTGTTGTCATCAGTTGCTAAGAGCTCAGAAATGAGCCAAATAGTAGAAGCACTTACAAGTTTAAGCACTAGCTAGCTAATACTTGATTTAAAGAGTCTGTCCCTTCTAACAATTTACAATGTATTTTGACCATAATATATCTCAAGGGAAACACAGTGATTTAGGAAAAGAGAAATCTCCAATTAGAATATCTAATCATCTAACTCTCTTTCACAGTATTAACGGATCACTGCATGAATCAACAGTTTTACACTATTTAGAGAGTTTTAACTATTTTGAAGTTATATAGGGCTATCAGCATAGTTTGAAGCACTGATCAACAAGTACGTGAGATATCTGATTGAAACAGCAACAAATTTCTAAGACCAGCAATCATACAAAGACAAATGCACCTTTACTTCAGATGACCAGTGATCAAGAGCTGTTAGGGCACATGGAATCACCAAAGAGCACACTTTTCCAAGGTGAGGATAATCCACCTACAAATGATAAATATTGAAGGTTATGCTTCATTTCATCTCAATAGAATTCAAACCACCAACTGAAGAAAATAATCATACAAATAAATCATCAAGTACCAATTAAGGATATACATACCTGAGAAATGAACCATCTAAACTGATAAGCAGCAATAATGGCGTATGCTACAGGAACACTAGCGCTTGCAGCTGATATCTCATGACCATCAATTGATTTATCAATGGCACTCTCTTTAATCGTGTCTTTTAGCAAAGGCAAGAGTTGAGGGATTAAGTGCATGGCCAAGATTTTATCATTTGGGAGAGACTTAAAATCAAGATCCAGCTCGCCAAATTTGATCAAGTCATGATTCCCAGCAGCCATGGTAGCATAAGCTTTAGATAGGTCTTTGAAGGCAGAAGCAGCAGCAAGAGATAGCGAATTGGGAACCCAAAAGAGTTGATTGTAGGTGGAGTCGGAGGCAGACGCCAATGCAGCACAGCATAAGCTAAAATCCCTTATTTCGAGTTGGGAGTCGGAAAGAAGAGACAGTAGCATGGATTTGATAGAGACACTGGAACCCTCTGGAGGAGTATAAGGTGCCTTGGAGAGTGATTCCCTTATTGGCCTTGATAATCTATTACATACAGTTTTTAAACAAATTATTACTTACACCCAGTACGTAGTACATATTAAAACAAGCAGAAAGAATGGTCTTACAGAAGCAGCTCCTTATTGAGAGACTTCAACATCCTTCCCTTCTCACTGCTAATTAATATGGTTTCCAAACCAGACAACCTGTCCATTTTTTACTTACATAAATTTACGAGCTGTTTGTCCAACCAATTTTCTTAGTACCTTGAATCAAGATCTTAAGACAAAGAACAAGAGACAAGGGATTGAAACATCATTGGATGTTCAATCCTTTGTCAAACTTAAATATGAGCTGTCTCTTCTTTACACGACTCATCTTAAAAGCCAATTAACCTTAAACAAATCACAAATCATCCTGACACGCAGAAAGGATCACATGAAAGGGACGAAAAGCTAAAACTCATATAACTCAGTCAAGAACTCAAATCATTTTTTTTGACAAAGAATCAAGAACTCAAATCATTTGGATTCAAACAAAGCAAACACGCTAATATATATCTGAATTTAAATGGAGAAATGCAGTAAAGGAAGGGGGACATGAGTAATTGAATGTAAATAGAATTATACAGTGTTATCAAAACAAGAAAAGCTCTAAGCTTCTTTGAGGCTTTAAGCGCAAACAAAACGTGGGATTTAATGAAAAAGGCACAAAGGGAGAAAAAAATACAAATATATATATATATATATATATATGTTTAGTCCCAGATTAATAATAATTATAAGCATGAATATAATATATATGAACAAAGAAATTGAAAAAAAAATCCTATAAAGGGAAATATCAACTGTACAGTGTCTTCATTGGCAAGGAAAACTACGTCTTACAATCTTGATGATGACACAGAAGTGCACATTAAGCAACGCGAAGTGCTCAACACGTTCTGAACCCCACTCCAGGGTTTAAGTGTGCCTTTGACAACACTGATTATAAACACTCATTTTCCGAAAAAAACTCTCAGGCCCAAATGACTAATTTAGCTTTCCATTAAGTAACTGAATTTTTTTATGGCAAAGTTCTGCTTTCAATTCATGTTTCCTCAAGATTAAATTCAACCAATTCACTGATTTAGCCTATATCAAAATTCACCCACAGTAGCATAAGAATGAATCACCCACTTAAATTAAGCAAATGATGAAGAATGAATCAATAAATTAGAACAAAACAAAGTTTAGAAAGAGACTTACAATGCTAGAAGGGATCGCCGTCACTCGAAGTTCGCAAAACGCAAGAGTTTTGGGTAGGGGATTGTGTTTGGGTTTTGATACATCTTACACATAAATAAAAATTTAATTATTATATCTTTAATTAATTTCAAAGTCCTAAATATTAAGTAGGATAATAACTAAATGACAATTATTTGAGGAAAATAGTAAATGACAATTTTATCTTTTGTAAAGCTTTTTAATGAAGAGTCAAAAGTTCAATTAACATTGTGCGGGTCAGCTTACAGGAATGAAGGACTATCGTCAATGTGGCTGGAGCCGCTAGATCCCACAGCAGAGATCTTCAAACTAATAAACCAACCTTTCACTTCTCATATGGGCAATCATCCACATGAGGACCAGAAGACGGCATTCTAAGGCTATAAAAAGTCCTTATCCAAGAAATGAACTATCTTGCTTAACATAGCTATTTGAAGAAAACTCATTTTTTAAGCTCGACTATTTCCACAGGATAGCTACCACCTCTAAACAGAACAACAACAGCAACAGGTACTGATAACTCTATCCACCAAGGCTAGTACATAACTACATATGGAAAGCAATCACCAACTGTTTCTATTTCAACTGAAATTTGATCTTGAAACTTCATGGTTCTCACCGACCTCATCGACCACTGGGCCACCACTAGGTGTTTTTCTCATGCCTTAAATTCTTGCACACAGTCACATAAAAGGATTACAGAATGTAAGACACCTAGTTTAGTACTCATCATCATCATGTAATTCATAAGAAAGTACTGAAAGAAACAGATTTCCTAGCTTATTGAATTTAACAACAGACCATAAAATACTGGAAATAACGAGGAATTTTACCTCTTGTTGAGCAGCGTAAACTGGCGCCGGGACGAATTCCGTTTTGGCCGCCGGACAACTCCGACGAGAAAAAAAATAAAGAAACAAAATTAGATTTGGGAGAAAAATTGTTGGGCCTCAAAGTGAAACATGCTATTGGGCCTCAAAAATGAAACATATTGTTGGGCCTTTATGATACAGTTCATATGGGCCAAAGCCCAAGTCCATTCTTTACCACAGTTGGACTCCTAGCAGTGTATTAATAACATGGAAAAATTACGCGTATAAGCAAACATATACTAGTTAATTACTTAACATAGTTATAGTTTGCCTTAATTACAATTCGCGACCTACTTTAAGCTATAATTACGCGGCTCAGCTTTTTGGTTTTGTATAATTCGCACGTTTGTATAATTCGGAATTTGTATAATTTTTGTATAATTCAGAATTTGAATAATATAATTTGTATAACTGTTTACACTTCTGATGTTTGTAATTGTATAAATTCGTTATTTCAAGTTTATACAAAAATAACTGAATTATACAAATGTACCTGCGAATTATATAACCTGCAAATTATACAAATGAGACAGCTTAAACTGTAGCTACAACCCATAAATATGCAAACTATAGCTATGGAGCATAATTAAGTTTATTATGATGGTTATTTGTGAAAGTTCCTCTAATAACATTAATTACACGGTCCGTCTTTCAAATGAGTTGGTCTTTAATTTTTGTCCTTAGCAATCAAATTTATACCAAGCAAGTCATAAGCTCTTTAATTGCGCAAGGTATAACATGTGATTATTAATACTCATTTTGGGGGGTCGCCAAATAACTGATAGTGACTCAAACCAACGAGTAAGGAAAGGAGGCTTTGAGTTCAAATTGGTTGAACCTTTCTCAATCATCCTGGTCAGAACTAGTATGCAACACTTCTCAACTCGTAATTTGAAGAAGAAAGATAAGGAAATCCAATTAGAGATAAGCTGCCCATGAGCATCATGGCATAGGTAAAAGGGAATGAGGAGGCAAGCCCCCCATCTTGTTCTCTTTTTCTCCTTGAGTTGGATGAATTGAGGGTTTAGTGACTGTATATATTTTTTTATGAATTCATTCGCTTATGAAAATAAATTAGGTATATACCAATTGAGGTTGAAATTTTGCATATGACAAACATGCAAAATTGTCTTAAATCTCTCGCACAATGTTTAAATCTGTTTTGCCAAAAAAGATTTTTATTTTTCAAATTTCAAACACCCAAATCTATTTCAAATAAGCTCAAATTTAATTCATAAATATCATATCACAGAGGAACAAACTTCAACCATCAATCTATCAAAACAATAACAAATCTAACAAAATTATTTAGCACCCTTTTATATTTTGGAAATTTCTTCTCTAGCAAACTGATTTTTTGTATGAAAGTAGAAAAAACAAGCTTTATAAGTGATATTTCATTCATGTTTGTTCTCGCGTACACTACCCCACCCCACATTGCTCCGACTCCACCACCCTCACACTTTCCGAGTATCGTCGCACATTCCTATATTAATTATCTAGATTATATATATTTTTACAATAACAAATTTTATTTGCTTGCTTGCAACACACCAACAAATTAATAAGTGAATCATTTATTTTTTGGAAAAGATATTTTTTTCACAAAATATATTTTCCTTAATAACTAACACAACGTCGCTGTAATATGCAAAAAGGTATACACATTGATCGGTTCAAATGAAGGTATTAAATTGGAAAATGACTTTATTGATGATGAATTAATAATGAAAAAGATGTACTTTAGTGTGTTTGGTATGAATTAAAAAATAAATAGTTATGTATTAATTAGGAAGTATCGAAAATGTACTTAGTATATGTTTGGTATGTTATTTTAGGAAGGGTATTTATTTTGGAGATTACTAGAAATACTAAGAATAAATAGAGTAGTATATATTTAGTCAAATCAAATGTGATTATAAGGTGTAAAATCTTAGTAGTTAGTTAGTGATATCAACTTATGTTTTTTGTTGACTTTAGATTATATATACAAGGATTTTAGTGTTTACCTAACGATTAACACTAGCTAGCGACCACATAATTACACTTGTTCTTAATATAATTAAGATGTGATTAACTCACCAAAAATATTAATGAAAATAATTAATAAAACAAAAAGGTCCGTGGCACGTACAAATTCATGTGCGCATGCCTGGTTCCAATTTGACATATATGATAATATAAATATAACGCAAAATAATTCAACTACTGCACCATAATTCATATTGATATGTACTTTTTACTAACTTCAACATGTATCAATAATAGGGGTGTGCGAAAATTGAATCGAAAAAATGTTATTTGGTTATCATTATTGGGTTATTGAGTTAACGGTTTTTTAATGATTTTATAAACAATATTTATTGGGTTATTTGGTTCGGTATCGATTTTTAGTATTGGGTTATTGGATAAATCAGTAACCCATTAAGGCGATAGTAATTGCTATATTTTTAGCTTTCATAAATATTAAATATTAATAATTTAACATAACTAGACACTATATCAGTATCTACACTACTGTCCACACACTTCACACTTCATAGTACTTCTACTTCGCATCAGAAATTTCATATTATGCTTTGGTTGTAACATGTAATTGTAGTCATCGTGCTACATCTATTGTTCTTATTGATGCAATTGCTCATTAGATTTCTTGTTTAATTATATCAAAGAATTTACAGTTGATTTGCTTATTTCACTGTTTCACGCCAAATTGTTAAAGAAGCGAAAAGTCATATATTTATTTTATGAGCACTTTCTTATTGGGTAATCAAAAGCCGAACCGTTAATGACCAAAAACCGATAAATCGAAAACTGATACAGAATATCTTTTTTGTTTGTTATTGATTTAACATATCTAAAAACCAACAATTGATAAACTAAACCAATAATATATAAAACTAAATCGAATTGACCATACACACCCCTAGTCAATATCATGGGACCAAATTATAATTGTACTACAACTAGACCCTGGGTGTTTGCTACCTCCCCCACACCACACCCTACCTATGGGCAGATCTACATCAAGTATAAGTGGTGGAGTTATGGAAATTTAATAACTTAAGCAGGTCATTTGCCCAAGATATGTTACAAAGAAGCATTTAAATCCAATGGAAGAAAATGAATTAGTGTGTATTTTTTTTTACATATAAAAGAGAAGGAACATATGTTAGAACACATTAGAAGGGTACATATTTCGAAGATTACAAAAAATATTAAGGACAAAATAGTAAAGGTCTAGTCAAATAAAAAATGCTTATGATGAGGTGTAAAATCATAAGTCGGCGATGATTATAATTTATTTATTTTTTGTCTATTTTAACTTATAAATACTTTTGATGTTTACCAAATGGGTAGATAAACACAAAAGATTCTTATAAGCTTGTTAAACCAGGTTATAACCTTAGCCACACACATTCTTTGACTATCCTAATAATCATAGGATTTTGTTTATGAATGTATGTTGATTATAATTCTTTTAGTATCTATATATGAAGTTCTTTGTAAAAAGAATTTATGAGTAACATTTCAAGCTAAATAAAGAACCATCAATTTTACGTTAATAGCGTAAATTCTCCTTAAGTTAAATAGGATTTTCAGAACAATGAAAAGTCTTAAAAAAATAAAGTCGTTTCATCTTTTATATTCTTAGATATCTTAAGCTTAATCTTTAATTGAGTAATTTATTTAGATATTTATTGACATCTTAAAATCACATATAGTAAATTTTACTAAATTAATACTCTGTAAATTAATAATCTCTGTAAGATAATATTTTTCATCCAGTTCTAACTTGGGACAATGGAAAAAATCACTGATCATTTTAATAAGATAATATATTTTCATATGGTTCAGTTATTTTAAATTAATATAAGTCTAAAATAATTAATAAGTTCGACTTCAATTCAGAAATAAATACTATTTCAAAATAGTTTCACATTTTTAAGTCATATTTTTGTTGTTAATTCATCACATAAAATACTTTGATAATGCTATTTCTTCCTGAATTTTACTGCTATCAGAAAAATTAAAACAAAAGGGAATCAACTTAATATTTATTCTATAGAAAAGGTTGTATATACATGAGAAATAATCTTACCTTAAACAAAATATTTTCACTCCTAGATCTAATAATAATAATAGCTCATCAACCTGTACATTACATATATTTTATATGTTAAAAAGATCAAAACTGCAATTACACAAGTGAATAAATATATTTAGAGTTATCAATTTATTAAGTTAATAATATGAAAATTAGATAACCTCATAGATTCCTTTATAAAATCTCCATTATCATCACAAACAACCCGTCCTTATCATCTGCAAAAATATTAATAATAATATATTTTTAGTTCTTTTCTTGGTTTTTCATTCTTTTAACTAAAAATATATATAAATATCTAACTTAAATATATATAAAGTTGAATATCGATAAAATGATATTGGTCTCCGTTTCTATCAATGTAAGAAATAACATTCTATAATAACGATGTTTAGTGCTCTCGGGCTACACTATTCATAAAGCTATCAATATAGCATCTTATAATAAATAAAAATAGAAGAGAAAGAAGAAGAAATAGTTACTCCTCTCAACATGTGATGATTTAATGCTACAAGAGAATTTAATTTGAACAGTTTCAAAATTATAAACTCACTAAGGTATCAAATGACCCATAATTGCTCATTCATAATTGATGATTGTAGGGTGCATACTCCCACTACTAAGTTGCCCCTTCCTAGGAGGCTAGGACAAGTCTACAAAGAGCCAAACAAATTACTCCGTCTATCCATCTTTTCTTGTTTACTATACTATTTTGAGATATTTAATAAAACTTGTTCAGTTTATAAATTTAATGAATAATTTATCATGTTGTGTTTGTTTTACTCTTAATATTAAATATTATTCATAATTCATTGTTTAGATGTCTTATATTTAATAAGAGTGATTTGGTAAAATGATTGCCCCTATCATTTACTACTTTTTAATTCATGTATCAAGTCAATAGTGAAGAATTATTATTGAATAGTGAGAGTATTAAATAAATTTCACGATATAACCTCCAACCATTGAAAGTTGATATTGATATTCAAGAAGTTGTCCAGCTAGTAATATGAGAAAAGACTTATCAATATTAGGTACATATACCCTTCGTTAAAAATATGAGAAAAGACGGATCAATATTGGGTACATATACCCTTCATTAAAAATATGAAAAAAAAACTTATCAATATTACGTACATAATTACATATACCCCTCGTTAAAAATATGAGAAAAGACTAATCAATATTACGTACATATACCCATCGTAAAAATATGAGAAAAGATTGATCAATATTAGATACATATATCTCTCGTTAAAAATATAAGAAAAGACTGATCAATATTATTTTGGGACACACCACATGCTTTTGCATATATTTTGTTGGGCAAATGGGAAAATATATCTCTTAATTTTGCTATTTAGAGCACATATACCTCTTGTTAAAAAAGTGATGCATATATATCCTTATCGTTTAACAAATAGTGCATATATATCCTCGTCATTTAACAAATGGTGTAGATTTATCCTTGTCGCCTTTTCGTTAACAGATTAATAACTTAAAATTGGTTTTTAAATTTCAAGAATGTCACGTGACTTAATAAAATTACCTCTTCCATATTTTTACGCACGCAGACCCAACCCAATTGAAAAAAAAAATATTCTTCATCTATTAGACTCGATCCAAACCAAAATTTATGATTGAGTAAAAAAGAAAATGATTTTTTTCATTTTGATCGAGTCTAGAGGTGTAAAAAAGTGGTGAGATAATTGTTGAAACCATGTAATATTTTTGAAATTAAAAACCAGTAATATTATTTTGGTCAATTAAGTAAAATAAATAATTTTTTTAATAAAAAAGATAAATATGCACATTTATCAGACGATATAATGTATATTTACTACTATATTTTTTTACCAAACAATATAGCTGTTTTAAATCACAAAATGGAGGGATATATTTACCCTTTTCCCCCTACAAATGGTCTCACTTGTTTCAAGAATAGGTGAAATTCTATTTCAGCAAAAAATAAAAAGGTGAAATTTTTTTAAGTTTTTTTAAAATGTAAGAACTAAGAAGGTTAAAAATGCACTTAGCTAATTATGTGAAATAGATAATTTTATATTCCATTTAAAATATGTATTTTTTCTAACTATTTATCCTTTATGGGATAATTATAACAACTTCTAATGGGCAAATTTAGGTAGCTGACTTGGAAATGAGGTATGCAATATTGAAATACTTAGTTAAAAAGTATTTCGTTATTTCTATATAAAACTAATATGATGTCTTGTAATATGGTGTAAAAAAGTGGTGTACAATTTTTTTCAGTTAAGTAAATATAGATTTGTTAATAAAAAGGATAAATATGCACCATTTATTCAACGATAAGGATATATATACATTACTTTTTTAACAAGCGGTATTCTACTCTAAATCACAAAGTTGAGGAATATATTTGCCCCTTTTCCCTGCAAATGGTGTCATTTGTTTCAAGAATAGAGTGACATTCTTTTTTAAAAAAATAGATTGAATATGTAAATTCTTTTTCTTTTCTTTATGCTACCAGTGAATAAAAGTTTGATCCTAGCATAAGTATGAATTTTTATTATCTTAGGATGTTCTTTACTTGATTTATCCACATCAAATTTGAAATAATTGTGGTCTCAAATTGTAAGAAAGCTTTTAGTTAGAATAATGAAGAATTAAGAGAGAAATAAAATAGCTTGGTGAAAATTTTTAGACCTTGATCTAAATGTCAGGGTCATGAATATTTATTGTTTTTAATGAATGTTCCTTTTTTTCTCTTTTAAGCATTTAATTGTTTTTAATGAATGTTCCTTTTTTTCTCTTTTAAGCATTTAATTGTTTTTAATGAATGTTCCTTTTTTCTCTTTTAAGCATTTAATTGTTTTTAATGAATGTTCCTTTTTTTTCTCTTTTAAGCATTTAGAAGGGGAAAAAAGTAAGTAAAATTTAGGCCAAAGGACTTTCTGTAAAAAACTTGATAATAATATTAACTTTTAAAGTTATACATAATATAAGGTAGGATAAAATAATTTGGGATGGTTTGGTAGCTGGATAAAAAACAAGTTATTCGTATATTAATTTTCGTATAACTTTTAAGACAGTTGGTAGGTAGATAGGCATAATAATTATGCTTAAAAGGTTTTTATTTTGTGCATTTTTAAATATATATTTATTATTATTGTTATTATTAATATTATATAAAAAAAAGTGCATTTCTCTAATTTTAGAAAGAGAAGACATATAAGAAAAAGTGATACATGATTGAAAGTTAATCAACTAAAAATAGAATAAAGAACAAGACAGTGAAAAGATATAATTAAGACATACAAGAAAAAGTGCATTTTCTCTAATTTCAAAAAGTGAAGACATATAAGAAAGAGTGATACATGATTGAAAACTAATGAACTAAAAATAAAGTAAAGAACAAGAAAGTGAAAAATAATTTAGACATATAAGAAAAAGTGATACATGATTGAAAGCTAATCAATTACAAATAAAGTAATAATAAAAAACATATGTTCATCTGATTCATGCAAAAAGATGAGGGGCGTATAAAAGTATAAAAACAATTACATAATTATTATTTATTAGTTTTGTATTTGTTCTCTTCCCTTCTAATATTACTAGGCAAGAGTTGCCCGTGCAAGCACGGGCCTAACGTTGCTAATTTTTTGTGAGTCGAATGTAAAGATAGTGCACACATGGAGACACGAGCATGCGTGTGTTGTTTTGTTTGTTGTCATGGCTGTCTTATTTAGATTGGATATCTACAGTATTTACATAATGCTGCATTTTGACTGTTTTTGAGTGTCACTCAGCGCCATTCAAAAAGTATATGTGAAATAAGATGGAAGATGAATTTAGTATGTAGCTATGGGGAGGAGTTAATGTGAAGTATTTATCAGTGATTGCAAGATTTAAGTACCTGTCAATTTCTTAAAAGTAGGCAGCAAAGTCCACGCTATCAGCTGCAAAAGTGTACCCCATCAACAATTGCAGTAGTTGAGTAGACAAAAGGGTGTTGCCAACCATATTGCAAAAAGGTACTACACTAATAACAAAAGGAGAGTATTAGCTGTTGAAGAAATAGACTGTTGTGATATTCACATACAATCATCATATTTAAAATCAATAGAACAAATGTAAGTATAAACTAATTATTTTTCAATTCAAAGGCTTAACAATTGGTGAACTTCCGAGGGAACATGGGTTAGAAAATGAGTTAATGAAAATATCAGGACTTCAATTGATTTCTCAAAGGATGACCAATCCTTATGTTACAACCATCAAAATCAGGTACTGGATATGTTTCTTAATTGTTCAAAAGCAACAACATTTTCTTTTTTATTTTTATGCCAGTTGAAATTTTGTGGTACATCAAAAGATATATTGTTGGATAATAATTGAAAGTTGTGTGGAGAGAATACCTTTTAGTCTTCTTTTGTCATGATTTGCTTCAACTTGCGTTTACTACTTTCTGGAGTTGCTGGTGCAGTGACGGGCAGTGGCAGATTGCTAGCAATATCTTTTTCGGTGATTGACATGATAAACAATTTTGCTAAAGATACATCCTTGTTTTTTGCAAACAACTTCTTTATTTGGATGATGAGTGTCTTTCCTAGCAGTTTGTGTTGCATTGTTTCTGAAAGATGGAAGGAAATCATGTAAGATAGATTTTTAAGCAATAAACAAGAGGTTGTAGAGTGTTTTACCTTGATGCAACGTATGTCATGAGTTTCTGCTACAATAACAGACAATAGTTCTTCTCCAATTTTGTTTGAAATCATGGTTGTTGTTGAACCAGTATCATCTTAGATGGTTACTTCAAACTGGCATCTGTTGCGGAAGCAAAAATCAATATTTTTCTGTTCAAAAATAATATTTTAATTGAAAATTGTTATTTAGTTAGCAACATATTAAAACGATGATGGATTTATGTGGCCACTATGTAAATGTGAACTGTTGTCGGTACAATTCACTGCACCAGGTACATAATTTTTTTACCTTTTCTTAGGTACATATGTTCGGTAAAATAGTCAATCCTACATAATCTGTGACCTTGTGAACCCGAAGTATTTCAGTGGTACCACCTTTTTATAAACCAAAATATATTTATTACATACTGGATAACGTAAGAGATTTCATAACAAGGACGTTGTGGTTATGCAGTTATTAATCTCACTGATACGATTCTCATCAAAGTAAAAATATGTTCTTGGTACCTGGTTGTGAGATGTGTTGGTCGACGGCAGGTTGTACAATAGAATCTTCTCTGTGACCAAATCCTTGGAAAGATTTGCTTGCAATCGGAACAGATAACATTTCAATTCATAAACAAATTTAAGATGTAGATGATGCATATACCAAAGATTGTTGCTGGATGTTGACAATAGGCACAATGTGTTCTTCAAATGGCACAAACAAAAGAAAGCATGTAGCTGTGGTGCTTTTCGTTGTGTATGTGCTGAGAAGTGGTTTTATTTCATTGGACCTGTATGTAAAAAATGTTAAAGATGTGAATACATTTATTTATTCATAGAGAGAGGTGTATTTTGAATACCATGTCTTTAGTGCAATAGCTTGTGGGTACGGGGGATCCATTTGGATTGTTGTACCAAATCTATTTGAAAGGCCTGCATATTGTTTAATAGTTTGTGTTAATTTGACTAATATGTGTTATAGGAGAAATTGTTAATATGTTTGTACTTTACCTGAAGATGATTTTGGTTTGGCCATTTTTCTGGCAACAATTACTGGAAATTCTTGAAGCTCTTTCAGATGTGTGAGAAGTTTATTTCCATATAGGTCAATGAATTCTTCCCAGAGAGTGATTTTTGTTGGTTTTCCTGTTTTCATTAAAAAAAAAGATAAACAATGTTATAATCATAACTTACATAGATAAAAGCTAAAATGGGAAAAAGTTTACGAAAGAAAGTAAAGAAAAATGTGCTACAATTGATGTATATACACAAATAAAATAAACATCATCAAAGTAGGATGCTCAACCTTGGTGACCAAAAGAACGTTGATTATGTGAACAATGACATTACTCAAGCAGTGAACACCAACAACGTGCATGACAGTCCTCATAGGAATGAACTTACAAGTTAACCATTACTATATCCCTATAAGATTTGCAGTTCATTAATAGAGCCAGCTGAAGTCGTCAATCATATTTAACACAAACACAGCAAAACAGAAGGATATAAGGAGGAACTAAAAATTACAAGAAGAAAACATAGAAAAGCTGACAATTTTCAGTTTTGGAAAGTTGGGAAGTAAAATTGTACTTACTGATAGTCGATGATGATGAATTCTTGAATTTTGCTCCCATTTGAGGCATATGATGGAGGGCTACCATTTATCACGAGGGCAAGAATATCTTGCAGAAAATAAAGAGTTATTAGTAAGTTAGAATAGTTATGAAAAATGGATTATATATGTGGTAAGTATAGTGTAAAGATATTTTGAGAAGTACCGAATTCAAAGCCTATAGCTTGATAGTCGAAACTGTCAAACGATGTAGCTTTTAGCAGCGTAGGTGGCAGCAATGGTGGTTCAGGGGGTATAATTTGATCTATTGGTTCAACAATTGTGCCCTTATCAATTGTCCAGGTGAATTGATGAAGAGGATTTCCGTACGCCTTGGTTGAGTCGGAGACAAATGCCCCCGATAGCAAATATGTTTGGAAAGGAACAAACTCATTTACATAATGTGTGATATCTATACCGTACATGACAACTTGTATTTGAGTTTCCTATGAGAAATTTAATGAAGTTAGAAAAATATAAGGTAACCGAAATAACAGATAGTATAGACATTCAAAAGTTGTTTGAATTGTTGGGAAAAGTTATTTTTCATAGGGTATATAAATTTTAAAGCATATGAGTATGGGTGGAAGTTTACCCATGGACATGATATGTAAATCCTATGATAAGCCAGTGATCAAAATGATTTAATCAACAGAATGAAGATTACAACAAAATATGTAACTACTGATTTTGCAGATAATTAATTAAGCAACACAACAACAATATTAAGCAACACTCTTAGCACAAAAACTAATTCTCAAAATCAGTTCATAGACTTATGAGGTTTTCCTGTGCGTTCACAAAATCAGTTGACAGACGATTTTGCTAAGCATCTATCCTCCCTCACTATTTGTATAATATTTCACTTAT
>JAJOOR010005744.1:0-22382 GCA_036250505.1 Solanum acaule
GTACTTGTCTACTATTGACGAAGTTACAAAGAGGGCGATTCACACTGTTGTTGCAATCCTGACAGCCCTCATGGCTGAAAGTGGACCAACCAAGTAAAGTTCCTCTTTTTTCAGGAGAAGTTTGGATTTGGTTTTCTTGTCATTGAACCGTTTGAATCAGCTTTAACTTGGTCAACATTTACAGGTCTTCAAACATTATTCTTGTCGTCGCTATTGGTACTTTGGCTCTGTTCATTGGGTTCCTCATTGAATTCTTTACTCATCATAGATGGATTTCCTTTTCAACAGAAATTTGTTTGAACATGCTCAACAGGTAGGTGGATTTTTTGTTCTAAAAATTTAGACATGTAAATTTTTAGAACAAAAATATAAATTTATATATTTGTTTTAATATCTAATAATTCAGCTAAGTATGATTTTGAATGCAGATGGGAAACTGTAAAAGCATGGATTCATAATTTCATTCGGTCACTTCTGAAGCGCTTTCGGTGGGGCTTTCTTCTTGCGGGATTCACTGCAATAGCAATGGCTGCTATTAGCTGGAAACTTGAAACAAGTCAAAATTACTGGATATGGCACAGGTCTGAAGAGCTATCAAGCGTTTCTCTTACGTCGTTTTGACTCTCTCTCTCTCTCCTCTTCTTTCTCTGACATCTTTCATATCTTATTTCTGCAGTGCATGGCATGTTTCGATATATACTTCTTCATTTCTTTTTCTCTGTTCAAAAGCAACAGCAGTAAACTGTGAGAACGAACAACCTCGATCAGAGAACTATGAGTTGGCTCGGCAAAATTCTTTCAGTGGTAGTAACGAAAGAGGTGGTAGATAGTTCATACTAGAATCTACTTTAGCCCAAGCACATAACATATAGAGGCAAGAGCTACTTGATGCTGAGAACGTACGATGAACTGCACCAAGAAGTCACTTCTCTACATTAGGCAAGTGATTAGTGGATAAGGAGAAGCAAATGTTTGTCAGTCGTTTTTAACAATCAAAAAAAAAATGTTTGTTAGTCATTCTCAAATAGTTTTTCTTTTTCTTCTTTAAAGTTTTACTTGGCTAAGGGATACATCATTGGTGTCCTGTTTATAGGAACCAAAAGTAGAAAAGGTCCATTTTGTGTAGTCAGGAAAGTTATAGCTTACAATAGGGAAGATGAAAAGGGAAAGAAGATTGGTGCTAGGTATAGTAACTTCGTTTTAATTCCTTCTCCATTAAGTCAATACTGGTAGCGGAGATGCAAGGCAAACCACACAAGTTCATATATTGGTGAAGTCTGTAATGAAATTGTTCCAATGAGGAGTCCTATTTATAATGTCCCATATAGACTGCTGCATAGCCCACTGTTCAATTGTTTGTACGTATTACACTTGTAGCAGATGTTATGTGAAATGGGTAAACCATGAAAGTTTAGTATCGAAAGGAAGAGAGAGGAATGTACATTCTCTGAATGGAAGTTTGAATCTTCTCATTATACAGATCCCTGTGAAGCTACAGGTAAAATCTGAGTTTCTTTCAGAAATAAATCTCTACAGACAAGAAGCCAACAGTATAGACAATCTCCCTTCACAGTCTTGCAAAAAAAATAAAATTGTTTACTGTAGATATCATGTACTTGTGTTTCCCTGAAAAGAATGTCGCGGAGCCTCCATCCATCAAAAGGTTCTTTTGGCTTCCAGAAGCTTAGGGTTTGACTTGAGATCATACTAGTGCATAGCAGTTAGATGACAAAATTTTCTTGTGTTTTAGGAGCCTTTAATATGATTTACACAACTGTTGTGCAGAGGTTAACCTTTCATCAATCAGTCTGGCAACCCTTGCCTTGCTCTTGCTACATATTCAATCTCATTCTGTTTCCTAACTACATCCATTCCCTGTTCTCCTCCATTTTCATGCTAAAAGCAGCCCAAGTGTTTGCAACTGCAGCGAAGTTTTAGTTGCTTCATGCTAATGTGTTGATTCCATGAGTAATAATTTCCATGCTACAGCCTGGTGATTTGTTATGCAACCGCTCTCTAGCCAATTCCCAGATCAAGGCTGCATCAGGCCAATTACTATCAGAGGCGCACAAGTTTGACATCAGGACGTAAGTAGCAGTATCATTTGGATCTATCACGAGAAGCTTTTCTGCAGCCCATTTTGCCAATTTCATATCTCCATGGATTCTACAAGCGCCAACGAAAGCCTTCAGGGCATCTGGTTGGGATTCAACTGGCATTGAGTTTAGAACTCCATAAGCCTCATTTAGAAGGCCTAGTCGTCCAAAAAGATCTACGAGACAGGTGTAGTGTTCTGAGCTTGGCACAATTTGGTAGTTATTCGTCATCAAACTGAAGTACTGCAGCCCTTTACTAAAGAGACCACCATGGCTACAGGAAGAGAGAACCTCTAGAAATACAATACTATCTGGCTTCACACCATTTACCAACATTTCCTCAAAAAGTTGAATAGCTTCCTTTGAAAAGCCATGGGATGCATAAGCTCCAATCATTGAGGTCCATGAAAAAAGATCTGGTGCTTTTATTGAGCTGAAGGACTGGTAAGCATGAGCTATACTACCACACTTTGAGTATGCATTTATCAATGCATTTCCAATTGATATAGAATTTGAGAATACATATTTAACTGCATAAGCATGAACTTGTACAGTTTCGGTGGCCATTGATAAGTTGCCACATGAACTAAGAACACTAGCCAAAGTGAGATCATCAGGAACAAAATCCTCTCTTACCATCCTTTTTAGAAGTTCCATAGCTTCCTTCCCATCTCCATGGCGTCCATAACCTACAATAATAGTGGTCCAAGAGACTACATTTCTGAAGGCCATTGCATCAAAAGCCTTGCGAGCATCGGTTATATGTTCATTCTTTGCATACATATCAACAAGTGCACTTTCAACCACCACATCCTTGTTAAGGCAAACTTTAACAAGTAGTCCTTGGATCTGCCTACCTGTGTCATCAAACCCCAAACTAGCACAGGAATTAAGTAGACTAGCAAATGTAAACTCATCCCCCTCAAAACCCTCCAATCTCATCAAATTGAATAACCAGAAAGCCTCTTCACCCAAATCATTCAGTACATAGCAAGAAATCATAACATTCCATAACACCAAATCACGCGCCAAAACCCCATCAAGAACACACCTAGCCTCTCCAATCAACCCAAACTTCCCATACAAATCAACAAGAGTGGCACCAAGAAAACAACTTTGATCATATCCCAACTTCACGATAGCACAATGCAACTCCTTGGCAAACCAAACACCACCCTTTAATTCCACACAAAGTCGGAGCAACCCACAGAAAGTAATGCAATCAGGAGACACCGATTCCATCAGCATTTGCTTGAAATAACAGAACCCCAGATAACCATTTGTCTTTAAACGGTCAACAGAGTACCTTAAACCACATATCAACGTATTCCAAGTAACAATATTTCTAACACCCATTTCATCGAACAGCTTGCACGCATCAACAAACTCCTTACATTTTACATAAACTTGCAAGAGCTGATTTCCCAGGGAAAGAACATTAGTCATACCCAACTTAATAATATTTCCATGTATATATGTCCCTTCATCAAGATTACCCATTTTCGCCGAAATTTTAAGGGCATTGGAAATACCAGTGTGGAATTTACATGAATCATTATTAACTGAAACTTCATCTCTAGCTGAAAGTGAACTACTGGTGGCAACAATGGTCGATAGAAATAGTAACTGCTGATTGAAGTAAATCGTCGAAATTGGAATAATTCGGTATTTAATAATCATGGATCAAGATTGAGCAATCCTTTTGTACTGTTCAACGTTTCGAGTTAATTACTCAAATAATCACTTAATATTATATAATTATTCATTATTAGATTGAACCATTACTAAAAAAATGACTTATACTTTTAACAAGTTTAAAGAGTAATTTAATGTATTTTTCTCTTAGGTTCGTTTCGTTCAAAGAAAAATTATCGTGAATTATAGCTTTGAGATTGTAACCAAGAAGAATGTGAGGTTACATTTCAAATATGATGATTTTAGAATAAGTTTTATCTTGAATTTAATTATATTTAATGTGAAGTGATTGACTAATCAAATTCTGAGAATATATTTGCCATATTGTTTATGAATTATCATATGATATATTTTAAGATATAAATAAATGGACGGTAGCAGCAAGGAGGAATGTGACTTTGTCTATAGGTAATGAAGAAAGAAGAATTGTCGTCGTCATCATCATCATCATCATCATGGTTATAATAAATAATTGTCAGCCGCAATGCTGATCAGTGATCACCATTAATTTAAAGTGGTTATCTTTTTAAGCAACTTGGTACAATGTTGACAAGAATGTCATCACTTGGTGTCTCCACTTCAACCATTAATTCATATATATTGATGGATGCAACTTTAAATAGTTTCACCTAACAAAATTTTCACTTTTGGCGCAATTTTATATTATCTCATGCTTTGTGATTAGAGCTGTCAAAAAGGGTCGGTCCAGTCTCATCCGGCCCAAGCCTCATGGACAGTGGTGGATTCAGGATTTTCGTTCAGGGGTTCGAAAAATAAAAGTATCAACGTGTAAATAAGCCTTTAGAAATGGGAACCTTGAATTTTTTTGGGTTTAAAACCCCACTTTTAGCACGTTTTTTAAAGTAAAAAAAAAACACTAAAAAAAATGAAAAACATAACTGAAATTAAAAAAAAAAAACTAAAAAAAACTGAAAAGAATAAAACGCTTTCACTGGGATTCGAACAACGGACGCACAACTTAATTTTAGGGGGACTTACCACTGAGTCATCAGCTTCTCTTTGTTATTGAGGGGGTTCAAAATATATATATCTACAGAAATACAGAAAATTTACTTTATATATACAGTGTAATTTTTTGCCGAGGGGGTTCGGGTGAACCCCCTGAAGACCACGTGGGTCCGCCCTTGCTCACGGACCAAGGAATTAGAAGGGCTAGGGCGGGCCGATCCTTCATTTGGAAGGGCCTGAAAATACTCAACCCAACCCAACCCTAGAAGGGTCGAGGGATGAGGCAGGCTAGCCCTTTTTTTTTTCTTTTTTCATTATTTTTCTTTTCAAACTTATAGTTCTATAACATCAAGAAAATGAGAATATTTTCAAATCAAATATGGCAAATTAAACAATGGTATTGTTTCAATAACACTAGCAAAAAATCTAGTGTAATTAACATGTATCTCGCATATCAGATACGCGAGCGAGATAAGAGAGTGACAAACAAGATAGGAGGGAAGCGAGGGTGCAAGATTTGTCTATGTATCCTAGATACATACGAATCTACTTGGATATAGTGTATCTAGAACAAACTAACATAATTTTGAGTTTATATATTTCGAGATACATGTATTTAGATATACTAAAATCTGGTAAGATTCATAATATTACAACATAGTGTGTATTTAAGTGAGATTATTGTAAGTTTCCATTAAATAAAAAGTTTTGGCCATGGGCCGACCTTGACCCGGCCCCGATCAAGCCTCAAGGGCCAAGGGCTTATATGAGCCGAGCTTATAAGCCCTAATTTTAAATGAGCTTGAAAAATTCTATCACAACCTTACCCCAATAATGGGTTGGGTCGGGCTGGCCCATGGACTAAGCCCGTTTTGACGGCTCTAGTTGTGACAGTCAGTAAAAAGAAAAGTTTCCAATCGAGGTCAAGATCAAGATTCTAAGGATCATGGCGGTCCTTGATCCAACGGGGGATTGGCTGGGTAGGGGAGCTCGGGCCCTCGAGAATATGCGTACCACCACGGGAGAGCAAGATAAGTTTCCAGATAATTATATAAATTGTTCTATTTTATATGTTCACACGTAATTTTAAGTAGATATTTGAATATTAGAAAGTTGTTTAATCATAATTTAAACCATTATATTATTATTTTTGTATAATATATTATCTATAATCTCAATTATTAAAAGACCAATTTATTATTCTTTAATTAACATACTTGTGAAAGCTTATTTCAAATAGGTTTCGTGGTGTAGTTGGTTATCACGTCAGTCTAACACACTGAAGGTCTCCGGTTCGAGTCCGGGCGAAGCCAATTTTTGCACATCCTTTATTTTCTCTCCACATTTTTTTTGTCTATTCCGACCCCTAAACTTTGTGCTATTGTCATTTTAACACCCTTCTTTATTAAATAGGTGACAAAAATGAAAGTAACCCCTTTTTTTTTTTCCAGTTTTTTCCTTCTCTTTCTCTCAAGTCAAGCAGCAGCCTTTACCCCTTTTCCTTCTTGTTCATCCCACTAGTGGCTTGTTACCATTTCAAGATTATTCTCTCCCAAAAATACAATAAAAAAGGAATCTTTAGCAAGGGAAGGTTCTGTTTTTTTTCCCTTGTAAGTATTTCTGGTGTGCCACTTCTTGGTGGATATAGTTGATTTTTATGATATACATTTAGAAACTGAAGGTGGTTGTGGTTAATTTTTTTTTGATACTTCCATTGAGTTGCTTTGAACTGTTTTTACTCGAGGTGAGGTCTGTCGAAAACAATTTTTCTTATTGTTTTACTTTGATTGGGTGTGGTTTATTTATTAGGTGTATTTTGTAAAGATTCTCTTTTTCACTTATAGTTACCATTCCAAGCAAAATATTTTAGTGTGGTTATTGGTAAAGCTTCTGTTTTTCCTCCTTTTGTCTTGTTTCTAGTGTGCCACTACCTCTGTATGTAAGTCTTCTTGAAAGTTGAAACGGAAAGTGTGTAATTTTTAACCTTCTGAATTCTATTTTGTCTGGTCTATTGGTCAGGTTGTGTAAAGATTCTGTTTTTTTGCTGAGTTTGTTCTATTAATTTCTGTTGTCTTTTAGCAAAAGAGTTCTCTCTAGTTCTTTCTGGTGTGCCACTGCTTTTTTAATGTGTTCTTTGGAAACTGGAGGTGGTTCTAGCCAATTTATCTAGAATTTGTTGAACCCAACTAGTTTAAACTGACTGCTTTATTTATTGTTATTGCAATTTCCATTGCTTTTTGAAGATAGGTACCTGCTAACTCCCAATAGTATAGGTACGGGTAGCTCCGTCCACCAAGCCCAAGCAAATGGGAAAAGAATCCCCAAGTGTTTTTTTCTCTGCTCGGGTTGAACCCTAGTCTCCAAGGTATGCACCCACCCCATTGACAATTAGGATACACCTTTGGGTAATTTTATAAGCTTGAGTGTACATTAAACATCATTTGCTTCTCTAAGTCAGTTCTTATGCAATATTTGGAACATGTTCAGTACAAAGTCTCCATCTCGAAATTGGCAGGCTCAAATGATGCGACAAGTATTTTAATGGTGGACTGTCAAGTCTGTGTATAACTTTGTTTCTATGACTCTTGTGATAACTATTTTAACTATGAAAATATTGGTTGATAGACAGGACTTGTGAGAGCTCTACATGGAATTGGAAAATCATTGTTGAACATAAAGTCTGTCGGTCTGTATTAACTATCCAACCGTTTTGTACAAAGAAGTGATTTATTCACCAATGAATCATAATCACAGAATATGGACTCTTCAGTATGTTATGGAGAGAAAATTACTGAAGAGCAAATGCGCTTCTTCAAACTATAAACTAAGTACTTAGCTTGCTTTGAGGGATAATTTAATTCTAAACTGTTATAGCTGATGTGTACTGCGTTGGATCAAAGTAGTTTTATGTTCTTGTTTCAAGAAGCTCTTTTATGTGGTATTCTTGATCCTGGTCTTCTTTTTGAAATTCTATGTTGCCTTACTGGCTGTTAACCATTCATTTCTTTTTGTGCCTGTATAATTCTAAATGCCAATCTCTTCTTTTGAGTTTCTGCAGTGAATTGCCCCTCTTCATACAGACGGAGAAGGTAATGTGTTGGGAAATAAGACATATACTTGGATAACTAAAACAGCTGCAAGATGGGTGGTTGCTGTTGCTCTTCAAGGAAGCCTCCCCAGCTTCATGGAACACAAGTATTTTACTATGTTAGTAATCTGTTCCAATCACTCTACATATGGAAACATGCAACTAGCTTAAGCGCTTTCAATTTTGTCCTATTAATTCATTTACTTTCTGTAACCTTGTGTTATTTGCTCTAGTCTGTGTTTGTTAAATAGTATCATATTTCTTAAAATGGTAGTTCATTGAATTGTAAGTGGAATCCCTGCTCAGGTAGTTTCTTATTGCCTTTATGGTGCTTAGTCCGATTGACTTGACGTGAGATTTCACATTTTTAAGTGTACAAAACACTCCTTTTTACCGTTTGATTGGTTTATCATTAATATTGCATTGCTACAGCTCATGCATTCTGCTATTAAGCTTCACTTAAAGAGATTTACCAATTTTGTCTAAGGAGAAGCTTAAATATTTGGATCAGTTCATGGTTCCTTTTAAACCTGAACACAGTGGATGTCTTTCAGGATAGAACTCAAACTTGTAGGAAAAAGAACACAACAGATTTTGTATATACTAACTATACACTTCTAAAGTCATGTCAATCAGTTTTATTACTCATGTCCTATGCAGACGGACTGGCACTTTGTTTGTTCATGATGTATTTTCTAATCTTTTTGTTATGGCATTCTTTTAGTCTCAAACTCTTACCGTAGATTTTTAATCTTTTTTCTGCAGTTTCCACCAGCTTCCGAAGAGTACGAGTCCCTGACATCTGATGATAGTGCTGCTATTGCATTTACCTCTGAGCTCCTGGATGATTTAAACGTAGATAGATCAACACCCGACACTTACCGCTCTCCCCCTGCACCAATTCCATTTGAAGTAGTTTTGGGGCATCCACAGTCAAGAGGAGGTTCCCAGTTCACAGATGAAACAGTACTTCAACATAGCTATGAGATAACAACTTGTAAAGATATTAAGTTTTCTGATCGCAAAGCTGAAACAGAGTCTCTTCTCGCCTCCCTAAAGAAAACAGGGATTGACCTTGTAAAATCTAATCCTTCTATTATTAAATCAGCAGAAGAAGAGGATGTTTGTCCTACTTGTCTTGAAGGTATACAAGTGAACATCATTCGAGGGGTGACTTCAGATTTGCCCTCCTCTCTATGTTTTTCTTGTTTATCTGCTTTATAATCCTACAAAAGCTGGCTAACGGGGGTATTCCTGCGTATGAGAACATAGTACCCCTGCTTGTGATTGGCTGAAGTCTGAATGTCTATATTTTGCACTTGTTTTGCAGAATATGATGTCGACAATCCAAGAATAGTCTCAAAATGTAACCATCATTTTCATCTTTCATGCATTCTTGAGTGGATGGAAAGAAGTCAAACATGCCCAATATGCGATCAGGTCTACTTTGTTTTCCTTTTCTACCGCTCCCCCCTCAATTCCTTTTTCTATCTTCCTCTGTTTGTGTCATCAGTTTTCCAAGAAGGTTTTGGCTTATTCATTTTATTGCTCTTCGTTATCATTGCCATTTGACAACAAACCACGTTCAAGCTCCTTTGGTATCTTTAGTGTCTTGATTATAAAATCCAAATGTTACTTCTTTAAAAAAGATATCATCTTGGTTGCTGAGATCCATAAAGTGAGCGAGACTGTTGATTTTCTTGATGCAGGAAATGATATATGAAGCTCTATGAAAACTAATCAAAAGTTCCTTAGCTGCTGGTCGTCAACACCTGCCTATACAAGCAGTATAACCACATGAGGTTGTCATTTTCACATGATGGCTTGACCTGTATTCACTTGTTCGCTCATGAAAGTGTAAATTCTCTATGTATATGAAGCTTATGTTAGTAAATCCCGCCCTTGATGAAGATGCGAGTTGCATATATATGCTGATGGGAGCTAATTTGCAGCCGAAGAACAAAAAAGAAGTTGTAGTTTTGCACTTGATGCCTGGAAGATTAAATTCTGAAAACGCGTGTTTTTGGTCATGCTTCTTCTGAGTTCCAAGTGTTGTACAGTGAACTCTTTTTGTTGTTGTAATTTTATGTTCAATTGCTGTACAGATTCTTCTGTCAAAGATTCTGGCAATGACATAGTCCTTAAAGTTTTATGGGCTCATTTCAATCCCTGTGTGCATTTCTGATTCAATTGCATAAACCCTAGTTTTGACTGACATAGCAATTTTGATGATCCTTGGCTCTCTTAGGACAAAATATTACCAAGTGAATCGTCCCACCTTTACTTGAACTGCCAACCTTAAGTTGGAGGTGGAAAAGATGTTTACCATCTTAGCAACCCTCTCTAGTCTGTAAGTCTTGTAATTAAAGATTGACAATCATCCTGTTAATATTGCACTACCTATGAGTCAGATCGGTTATATGAATTTTTATATTAGCTACAACACATGGTGTGAGTTCATCTGCTTAGTTGAGGTGTGCTCATAATATCACCAATATAAAATGAACCTTAAGCTGATATGAGTTTTACCTGAAAAATAATAATAGTTGGTATATAGTGTAATTATTGGGAATTTATTACAACTACATAATTGGTGCCTCAAAGCTGTAAATCCAAACATTTCTTTGACAATGACTTCATACACCTCAATACCACTTTGTTTCGAAATACGATTATTAAATGTGTTTATTGTTATTGCTTCTTTTTTTTCTTCAAAAACTAAATCACACAGAATTCCTTTCTTGTCCAACACAAAATTAACTATAAAAAAAATACTTTAAAAAAGAAAAGGATTAGCTGAATTTATGAAATATCACTTACTAATTTAAATTCGAAAATATAAATTTCATGCAAATTACACACAACTTTGATATAGGTGTTTCGGGGTTAATAATTTACGAATAAATAAGGGAGAAGTCGAGAAGGACAGATCAACCAAGCTAATTTTCTATGGAAAAATCTCATTTTATTTTTTTATATTATTATATATATGTGAGTTTTAAGTTTTAACTTGATTGTGTAAGAAATTGTTTTTTTCTTTAATCACACACAAAGTTTAAAATCATAATATATGAGAAAGTCTATGAAAATCGTATTAAAAAATATGAGACGCTAACATGCGTAGGAGAAAAAGATTAATTAAATGTAAACATCATAATTATTGCATCTACAAGTTATTGGAAGTGTTAAAATAAAACTCTATGGTGAAGAAACACATTGGTCAAGGGATTTCACCAACTTCGATACCTAATTGTTAAGTACTTTTCAAACATTATGAAAAATCATAGCCAGCTACTCTTTTATACTATATAATAAAATAAATATATAAAAGGAATATAAAAAAAGTTTTGTTTAGTGCTTAAATCAAAAGACATGTACTATTTTTCATTTTTACACGTTTTGTATTGACTTGATATGTTCTTTTAAGAATTTTATCATCGATTTTAAATATAATAAATTTAATATTTCAATAAATGTATTGAGAAATGACTATAATTAATAATAACGATAAATTAAAAATTAATAGATAAATTATCTCTTAATTTTTAAACTAAACAAATAAAAACAAACATTTATTTTTAGTACGTAAAGAAATCAAAGTAAACGGAGGAAGTCATATATATTATATTGGAAAGTGAATTAATAGTTGCAGGAAAATTCAAATATATTCATGTAGTAATAAAGAATATATAATGACTTTTTGAATTTTTAAGAAATGTTTTAATTATATCATATTAACATTTTATATATGTAGAAATATTTAAATAAAAGTATAAATAATTTCCTTCATATAGATAAAGTAGTCAAAGTTCTAATATAGTCTAAATAATTAGTTCAATTTGTACTACTAATATTATTCTATATTTATTGAATTGTATATGTAATTATTTACTTTGATATGGTATTTTAATAAGTTTTTTATAAATACTGTATATTATACCTAAATACAAAAAAATAATCTAAAATGTATAACAAATACCACAAAATACTATAATTTTAATATAATAATTCAATATCTATCGTAACATGTTCGACCGCCGTGAAACCCATTAACCGTCTATAGTAAACACAACTTGATAGACTTAAAATGTTGAAACATGAATTATTAATCAATTTTTATCTAACGTAACCATTTGTATTTGTTCTTTGACAGACAAAGTCGATGCTTCAATTAAGAATCATTAATCATCTTTTTTAGACTAACAATTTATTTATTCGTTGATATACACAAAAAGTCTTTGCTTCATGGGGTCCTCTTATTTAACCTTACTCTCTTGACTTCATTATATAATTGGATAAATAAATTATAATATGCTATCCAAATTACATACTAATCGTAGATAACATTTTATTTTTGTAATCATATGCGTCAATATAGTAGCCAATCAATTTGACACGAAAAATAAAATTAAATAACTTCATTATTTCAAATCAAACGTAAATATTGCAAATTTAGTTATAAATAATTGATTTTTTTTTATATTACTTATACAAAATTCTATATACATTACTAGTCTTTAAGTTTAACTCAACAAATTTGTAAAAACGCTTTTGAAATAAATTATTGAAAACAAGTTTGAACTAAATAGGAAATTGAGTGTGAATTACAAAAGAGGTTTCAATAAACAAGTTGAGATTATAGTTTTTGAGAAATATTCGAAAATATAAACTAATAAGTAATAAGATTAAAAAAAGACACAAAAATAATAATTTATTTAATATATTCCTCTGGTGAGTGGACTTTAAGATCTTTTCTGCCACCATATCTCTTTTCCACGGTAAACTTTTCAACTAAAAATCTTCTTAAATGACAATATTACCCTCAACCAACTCAATTATTCCACCATCGTACTAGGTCTGTGCCATTTATGCAACACACTTTTCTTTTAAGTTCATCCTCGAAAAACCGACATTTCCTCGATCCTAATGTATATGAGTTATGAGATGATTTAGATTTCAAAAGTCAATTAAAAAATAATTTTATCTCAATTTATTTGTATGTTCTTTAAATATGTTTTTATGATTTATGTAGTTTCTAAATATATAAATTATTACCAAAAAGGCAAAAACTTTAAAGATTGTATTTTCAAATGAACGATCAAGATAAAGAAACTTGACTCTTAGAATTCAAATTATCGTATGTCATACAAATTAAAATAAAGAAATATCTTTTTTATATTTAATAAAGTAACAATTTTCCTTTAAACTTCTCCGATTAATTACTCCTAATATAACTACATAAATTTGTATAATTTTTTTTAAAATCCCTTTTTTATTTAATTACAAATTTAATCAAACATCTTAATATAAATCGAAACGGGGAGTAAAATAAACAAGATTCCTTAAGAGGGGAACAAGGTTATAACAGTAAATTGGACATGTATGCTTTATATCTCGTCCGTGTGTGGCAGATATTAGGACAAACATCACCAAAATTTTCCATACACTGAAATTTCTCAAAAACAGTACAAATATTCTCTGAGCTTTTCAATGTTTCCTTAAAAACCAAAATCTTTTTTTCTTTAGCTAAGCAGAATTCATCACCATGATTCCACAGAAAGCAATTCTGACTTTACTTTTCATCACAATTTCTATGCCATTTGAGGTCAGTTCAAAAACAGCAAAATCAAGAATGCAAAATGTAAACATGACCCATGTAGCTGAACTCAGTAAAGAGTCTTTTTCAGCTGAAAGAAAGGTGGGATCTTTAAAAGGGAGCATAAAGTTTGAATCTTTGAACAAATCTAGAGTTTTGCTAAGTGGGAACTTCACTGTTTTGAGTGAAAACAAGACATTTGAAATGGGTTTTTTCAAGACTAATGATGAAAGTAAATGGTATTTAGGGATTTGGTTTGCTTCAATTCCTACCCCTACTTATGTTTGGGTTGCTAATCGTGAAAAACCCATCAAGAATCCATTTTTAGCTACTTTGGAGATTAGTGAGGATGGGAGATTAGTTTTGAAGGAAGATTCAAGAACCATTGTATGGGAAACAACCAATTTGGAGAAAGCTAGTGATGTGAAGCTTTTGGACCAGGGGAATTTGGTTCTTGTTTCTGGTGAAGGTGTTTTGGTATGGGAAAGTTTTGATTTTCCTACAGATACATGGCTTCCTGGGATGAACTTGACTGCAACAAAATGGCTGACATCTTGGAGAAGTACTAATGATCCATCACCCGGAAGGTACTCTTTAAGGCTACAACCACATAGTTATGGTGAGATAGTTCTTTTTTATAATGGTACTTATCCATATTGGTCCACTGGGAAATGGAGTGAAAATGCATTTGTTGATGTACCAGAAATGACTGTTCCTTACATTTACAAGTTCAATTTTGAATCACCTTTTACCCCTATGGCATCATTTGGATACTCAGAGGTGACATTAGAGAATGGAATGCCACCTCCTTTAACTAGGTTCATGGTTGATTTCACTGGACAGGTTAAACAGTTCACTTGGATCCAACAGGCACAAAGTTGGAACATGTTTTGGTCACAGCCAGAGAATATGTGTAGTACTTATGGTCTTTGTGGGAATTTGGGGTTCTGTAATAGTAAGTCATTGAATCCATGTAAGTGTTTACCAGGGTTCACCCCTTTGGATGGTGATTCATGGGATGCAGGGGATTTTTCGGGTGGCTGTCGCCGCGAGAGTAATGAAGTTTGTGGTGAGAATGATAGGTTTGAAGAGGTTGGAATGGTTAAATATGATGGAGCAAGGGTAGTTTCAGTTTCTGGAACTAGAAATGAATGTGAGAGAGAATGTTTAGGTAATTGTTCATGTATTGGTTTGTATCACAATGAGAAGACTAATTTGTGCAAGAGTTTATATGGGTCATTGCTCAATCTTAGGAATCTTACTTCTGATGGCACTGTTGAGGATAAGCTATATGTTAGAGTTCAAGGAGGAGGGTATACTCGAAAGAATCAGATTCAAGTCAGATTACTTGTGATCGAAATGATCTGTGGATTTGTGGTAATTCTGTCAGTTGGAATTGGGACTTTCTTGGTATTTAGGAGGAGAAGAGTAAGGAGGAAGAAAAAAGATGAGGAAGATGCATTTCCTATAATGAATTTGAAGGTATTTTCATACAAAGAGCTTAATGCTGCAACAAAGGGATTCTCGGAGAAGCTTGGTCATGGTGGTTTTGGAACCGTGTTCCTAGGGGAGCTATCGGATTCTTCACTCGTAGCTGTGAAGAGACTTGAAAGACCTGGTGGTGGTGAAAAGGAATTTCGAGCTGAGGTATGCACAATAGGGAACATTCAGCATGTTAATTTAGTGAGATTGAGGGGATTTTGCACTGAAAATTCTCATAGGCTTCTGGTTTATGAGTACATGTCAAAGGGTCCTCTTAGCTCATATTTAAGGCGAGATGGTCAGAATCTAAGTTGGGATGTTAGATTCCGAATTGCTGTAGGGACAGCAAGAGGTATTGCTTATTTACACGAAGAGTGTCGCAATTGTATAATACATTGCGACATTAAACCAGAGAATATTCTGCTACATGAAGATTTTTCAGCAAAGGTTTCTGATTTTGGACTTGCAAAGCTCCTTGGTAGGGACTTTAGTAGAGTGTTGGCAACCATGAGGGGTACCTGGGGCTATGTTGCACCCGAGTGGATCTCTGGATTAGCGATCACAACGAAAGCTGATGTATATAGCTATGGCATGACATTATTGGAACTGATAGGTGGTCGACGCAATGTAGAGTCACCACCTTCAGCTAAAGGTGAAGAGGGTGGAACAGAGGAGAAGTGGTTTTTCCCACCGTGGGCAGCACGTCAAATAGTCGAAGGAAACATTGCTGCAGTTATGGATGAAAGACTACATGGAACGTACAACCTCACGGAGGCAGAACGTGTGGGATTGATAGCGATTTGGTGCATTCAGGACGATGAATCAACGAGGCCTTCCATGGGAATGGTGGTGAAAATGTTGGAAGGAGTAGTCGAGGTGACAACGCCTCAACCTCCGAAGTTGCTCCAAGCATTAGTATCTGGTGAATCATTCCATGGGGTAGGAATTGATTCAAGTAACGGGACATCACGAGACGGAGGTTTCAGCTCGGGTTATAATCCTCAACGTTCAATATATTCAAAAGACTCTCAAGCTTCAAGTTAGGTCTGCTTCTCAACTAGTATGCAAGTTGATTTTTCCCAGCTTCACTGAATGTAGAGTTCTTTTTTATTGTCTTCAAAAATCCCACTGAGAATTAGTAGCAAAATGCTCATCATGGTATTTTGTAAAATGTATCATGAATATAGAAAATCTTGTTTACTTTGCTTAAAAATTGTCACCTTTTTTTTTTTTTGTAAAGTCCAAAGAACAAAAGCAAAACAAAACATACATTTCACTTTGAAGGAATGTATGTTTGGATCAGAGGGTTGAGGCGGAGCTAGTAAATTACACTATTGATATATGGTTAAAATTATTTTTTATGTATATATAATAGACATTGAACCCTTTAACCTCTTCGTGTGTTTACTTCTTCATATTTTGAACTCCTTAATGAAAATTGTGACTTGCATAGGATTATAGGAGAGGGCTTCCTAACCTTAGAATGAGACAATAGTTGAAAATATCAAAAGTTATAATAACAGAATTATTTAATGGATATATCTTTATTGGTAGATATTTCGTATAGTGAACTTAAAATGAGATATAGGTGTATAATATAAAGCATTAAAACATGTGTTTGGATTATACCAACCAAACATTCTGCAAAATTTTATACTGAGATTATTTTTGTTAATATGGTAAACCAAATGACTAATAAGAATATACCCTCTACCTAATTTAATGGGAGAGTTAATTTTATATTTTATAAATGAGTGTAACGTTTGTACCTGCCCAATTATAACCACACTTTACTTTCTAAGTTTAATTTACATAACTGTCTTGACTACAACAATAACAACTAACCACTTGTCAATAGTTTCCTCTTTTGTAGCTAAAAAATATAACAGAAATTGAAACAAGAAAGACCATATACTCTCACACAAACAAGCAAACAGAAAAAGGAGAAATGTTTTCCTAACTTGTCAACTTTAGTAACAAAATTTTCCCAAAATTAATTTTTTCAAAAGAGTGTAAAAATTGAGGGGGTTAAAGAAAATGGTCAAAGGAGAGCAGAGGTAGACAACTCTGCACTCTCACCAAAGAAGTTTGTTACCTTGGAAATGGAGACACCTGGCAGTTCAGGTGGGGAGGTGCCGATATATGGGGGCTCCTCGTCTATGGAGCCGACTGAGTTACACTCGGCTCCATCTACCATGCTGGCGGATTATCCGCCAGTACAAGGCTTTCAAGATTTGAAGAACTTGGTTAGCATGGAATCTGGGAAGTTATGGACTATTGCAGGTCCCATAGCCTTTAATATTCTGTGTAATTATGGGATTAATTCTTTCACAAGTATATTTGTTGGACATATTGGTGATGTTGAACTCTCTGCCGTTGCCATATCTTTATCGGTGATAGCAAATTTCTCATTCGGATTCTTGGTTAGGTTCTTTTTTTGTTCTTACTAATTCTCAAAGTTCTGTTCTTTTTTATATTATGTTATATGGGCATTGATATTCATATAGCCGACCCCAACTTGCTTGAAATAGCGGGATAGTTGTTGTTATTGTTGTGGTTGTTTGTAAAATGTAATACATCGAAGATATGTTGGATTTTGTCAGACTCTTTGATGAGACTTATGACTATAGATCACAAATAGTTTATTATGAAACAGAACTAGGATTTTGATTGTCAAATGATATAAAGTCTCAAAAAGGTTAGAATAAGCATTCTTTTAGGTTATTGGTTATGTTAGTTTTCTAATTCTTTATCTTTTTTTTGATGGATTATCAGTTAGGCATGGGTAGTGCACTTGAGACACTTTGTGGACAAGCATTTGGTGCAGGCCAAATAGAATTGTTAGGAGTTTACTTGCAGAGGTCATGGATAATACTTGTTGCTTCTTGCTTCTGCATAATGCCACTCTACATCTTCTCCACGCCGATACTGAAGTTATTAGGCCAAATAGATGACATAGCAGAGTTAGCTGGAAAATTTTCGATACAAATCATACCTCAAATGTTCTCCCTTGCTATCAACTTCCCGACCCAAAAGTTCTTGCAAGCACAAAGCAATGTCGCGATCCTGGCATGGGTTGGGTTCATGGCTTTAGCCATGCATATCGGGGTGCTCTTTCTTTTTATCAAAGTTTTCCGATGGGGCGTTACTGGTGCTGCTGCAGCCTATGATGTTTCTGCTTGGGCTATTGCTCTGGCTCAAGTGGTTTATATTGTTGGCTGGTGCAAAGATAGTTGGAAGGGGTTGTCTTGGTTGGCCTTAAAGGAACTTTGGCCCTTTGTAAAGCTTTCTGTTGCATCAGCAGTGATGATTTGCTTGGAGATCTGGTATTTTATGACTATAATTGTTCTAACTGGTCATCTTGAGGACCCCGTCATCGCTGTTGGATCTCTTTCTATCTGGTACAATCTTGCAAATATGCACTTAAAATTTATAGTGTGTTCATAATTGTTCTGTTTTTCAAGCTTAGATTCTTTCTTCTTCATTGTTTCAGTATGAACCTTAATGGATGGGAAGGCATGTTGTTCATTGGAATTAATGCAGCAATAAGGTATACTACTACTCTACTAGTTATAGCAGGACATTGTCAGTGCACAAAAGTTAAACTCTAACGAATAGTGTAACTGCTAACGGTTATTTTCATTTGTTGATATTTCAGTGTTCGCGTTTCCAACGAGCTTGGATCAGGCCATCCTAGGGCTGCAAAGTATTCCGTCTTCATCACAGTAGCTGAATCTCTCATGATTGGGATATTCTGCATGGTACTAATCATATTAACAAAGGACCATTTTGCATTGCTTTTCACAAGCAGTGAGAAAATGCAAAAAGCTGTTTCTAAGTTGGCATATCTTCTTGGTGTTACAATGCTGCTTAATAGTGTTCAGCCAGTTATATCAGGTACCAAAATATGTGTGTTTCTTACTCAAACAATTCTCCACACACACATCAGTTGATGTGCCAAACAAATAGTAACTATTTGGTACAAATCTATGTTGCTCGGACTCTTCAAAAAATGTCAATGGGTGTGCGTCGGATTCTCGATTAGTAGAGTATTGTTGAAGAACCCGCACAATCAAAAGTGAAGAGTCCGCGCAACTTTAGGTACAAACTCAAAGAATAAATTAGAATGTTTCTAATATTGAAGGTGTTGCTGTTGGAGGAGGATGGCAAGCACTAGTGGCATACATTAATTTGGCTTGCTACTATGTCATTGGCCTCCCACTTGGATTCCTCTTGGGCTATAAAACAAGTTTGGGAGTTCAGGTAACAACATAAATCTTCTTACTAGTATTAATTTAGCTCCGGTTTGACCATAGATTTTAGAGTAGTTTAAAAACAAAGGTATACTAAACTGTTCTTTTACTTGATCTCAACTAGACATCTTTGCCCTCCAATTCTGAGTCTGCACAAGTAGATACGTAAACTTATATAAAGTTGAACAAGTAGACACATGTGTCCTATATGACATAATGAAAATCAGTTTGGGTGTATCTCACGTGAATTGACACGTAGGACGCATTTATCTACTTGTTCAACTTTATACAAGTTTAAGTGTCTACTTGTGCACACCGAAAGTTGTAGGGCATATATGTCAACTGAAGTCAAGTTAAAGAACGTTTATGTATAATTTTGAACATTGTTTGTTCATGAATTTGGTCAGTTTT
The DNA here is from genome assembly GCA_036250505.1 of Solanum acaule. Lineage (NCBI taxonomy): Eukaryota > Viridiplantae > Streptophyta > Magnoliopsida > Solanales > Solanaceae > Solanum > Solanum acaule. The sequence continues at coordinate 19,591 of JAJOOR010005744.1, forward strand.
CTAAAAATATTCAATTGAGCTAGTTTTTGGATGAAATTTCACGTTTACTCACAAAACAAGTAAAATGCATATCCAAACATAACTTCATATTCCAAAACCTATTGTTCAACACAACTTCAAAAACTCACTTTTTCAAGTTTCAACTAAATCTATGGTCAAAACTCAAAACTCAAACGCTAGCTTAGTTTTAAGTTTAAATTTTAGTTGGAAACTTTGATATAACGATAAAGTTATTTCGAATAAATTATTGATATTTGTATCCGGATAAATTTTCTACATTACACTAATTGTCACTTCATTTTTTTTTTCTCTTTTCTGTAGGGAATATGGATGGGCATGATTTTTGGAACTTTTTTGCAAACAATAATTCTTTGTGTTATCGTATATAAAACCAATTGGAACGAAGAGGTAATTATTTTCTTCATTAAGATAGTAATTACATATTCTAGAAGTAATCTTTTTATTTTATTTCATTTTTGCAAATTTGAATTTAAGAGTTATTGGCTTTTTACCAACCATATAATTGTAAATAATAAAACCATTTTGCTTTTTTATTTCAGGTGGCACAAGCATCAGAAAGAATGAAAAAATGGAGTGGGATATCTGAAGAATCAGACATTAAATAAAATTCATATCAAATTTAGAAAATTATATTATTGTTCAATTGGCCGAATAGAAGATCGATACAAGAAGTCGATGTTTTTGGTATAAATATTTATACGAATTCTTAATTGTTTGCGATAGATACATCAAAGATAATTTTAACCTTTTTATTTTTGTTCTTTAGGTCTAATAGATGAAAATGTTAATGTAAATCTAGATTTATTTTCGCATTTTTTTGTTTAATTAAGGGTGAGATATTTTGGTTAACGTAAAATTCTTCCTATTCTAAAACAGTTCAATATATTTGATACTTTCTCCTGTCCATCTAAATATCGTTTTAGCTTAAATAAATTCGATAGATTTATAGATTTTTATAGTAAAGCCACAACTTTATTATGTCATTTACAAATCTAAACACTATTCCTTTTGGTAAGCAAATAGTCAAATACAAGTCATAGTAGCTGGAAAATGTATAATATATAAGCTTAAGTCATCTATAGCTCCTTAAAATTGTTCGGATAATTCACTTAAACACTTCAACTTAGACTTTTACCTATTAGACATTTCAATATTAACGAATATTTACCTATTGAACATAAAATGACAACTAGCTTTAAAAATATTGTGTGTGTAATTCACACATATTATCTTGACAAAATCACGAATAAAACTATGGCACATGGCACATTGGCCCAAAATTTTAATTTTGAAAAATAAAAATTAATTTTCACCCTTTAATAATCTAGAAAATTAAATTGATAAAAAAAGATAAAAAAACAAAATCCCCCCACCCCATCCCCATCTAACCTATTGCTCTTTCTTCTCCATCTTCTTCCATGTGACTCCGCCATCGCCATCCACCATCGATTCCTCCGGCGAAACAAAAAAGAAAATACCTATCCCACCCCATCCCGAATACACCCACCTAATTCTCTCCTCTTTCATTTTCTTTCCCTGTTACTCATTATATTCTATTCCTTCGGTGATTATTAAGTTTAATGAATGGTAATGGTTGCTCAATCGAAGTTATTAAAAATAGAGATGCACAAATGTCGGTCAATTTTTTGACTTCAATGATCTATTTTTTTCTACTTCTTGCAAATTCTGTAATTTGTTTATAACTAAAAATGAAGAAAAAAAAGAAGAAGAGCCAAAACAAAAGCCAAAACGAAATTTTAAGTCATTAAAATTGTGGGTTGAAGAAGAAGAAGACCGGTACATGGGTGTGGGGGTGGGGTTATTTTAATTAAAAGATTAATGTTTAATTAAATTATTTTTTCATTTATTTAGTCGATGCATGTCATGGAGGTACAAATTTATTTTAAAAAGGGAAAAGACATAAATTCTCTCTTAGATTTGTTTTGAAAAATCAGTTACACGCTTAAACTATTATGACGACCTATTATACATCTTTACTACTTAAAAGTGAATTTAATTACCCCTAAAATTGATGTGGCAAAATAATTTAAAATAAAAATAAAAATAGGCCCGTCAGATTTATTAAAGTAGAAAAAAAAATCAAAATTCAGTTAGACCCCACCCCCCTCTCCACATCTCTTCTTCTTCACAACCCACCCTCCTCCTCCTCCTCTGCTTCTTCTTCTTCAACCCCACCCTCTTGAAGAAGCATATTTTTCTCCTTTTTATTTTAAGCAAAAATCTCTCTTTCTTCCTTCATCGACTTCTTCTCAGTTTGCTTAGCAAATTACTTATCATCAATCTAAGTTTTGTGGATTTTGATTTGTGTTTGTCAACAAAAGATTTCTTAATGTCATCGGCGGGATAAAATTTTGGGAGTTTCTTAGCCATTGCAGCTATGGCGGGATTTTTTGAGAGAACAGGAGAATTTTCCATTCCATAAATCAGCTTCATGTTTCGATTAGTGTTAAATGCTATAGTCATAGTTTATTTTAGGCATAATACATATATTGACCCCTAAACTTGGCTTCAAATTTTAACTTTGACCTTTAACTTTGTAAGTGCACAAATAGGCACTTTAACTATCCAAAACTTAAACAAAAAAACACTCGGATGCTACCTGGCAAAATGCGTGAAATACACTCAAATTAGGCGCGTCAGATGTAAAAATTCTGGGGGTCAACAGTAAAAAAAGCATTGAAAGGACAATTAAACCCTTTTTATATTTTTTTCAACAATTTTCCCCTCTTTTTTGCATTATTTGTTGTTTA